>ML323515.1:83774-131301 GCA_005239505.1 Nicotiana paniculata | reverse complement strand
AGTATTCCTCCTTCTGCCCCAACAAGTTCTTCAAGTCTCTAATCTCCTCTGAGGCACGGGATAGCTACTCCGCGAACGAAGACTCCAGAACACTCTTATCTTTATCAGCCTGACTTCAAGAAGCCCTCTCCACTGTCAATTCTGCTGCCATGAGTCTCATCTGCCGCTTCAAGGTACTCATTTCCTATTCTAAAGCATCCATGTCAATCCTTAAGCTATCATACTGTGCTCTCCAATTATCAACATCGGCATGCAACTCTCTTTTCTCTTGGTCCGTGTTTGAAATCCTCTTCATAAGCTCCATACCTATAAGGTTAATCTACAAGAAATAAACCAGTCAGATATGGTAAATTTCATATACGAGAGTGAAAGAGGATAACTTTCATCATACCTTCAAAGAAGTATGCACGACCTCATTGGCCCATGTAAGAGCACCGTGGCTGGCTAGCTTTGCTTTCTCAGAGGGACCTATCAAAGGCTTGAGCCACACTTCAGGCTCACCTGTTTTCTTGAAAAGATTCCCCTCAGCTTGAACCTCTATTACCACCTATCGCATCTCTCTGCTGGAAGACCCTACTTCCCTAACGGAAGGCATGGAAGCAGGTAGAGATGGAACAGCTACAGGCACGGAAGGTTGAGGATCTGGAGAAGCCACGGGCAAAGAAGCAGGCACAAATAGTTGAAGAGTTGAAGAAGTTACAGACAAAGCAACAGCAGAAGTTGAAATAGCCAAAGGAACAGACAAAACAGCTTCTCTCAAATAAGCAGGAAAGACAGCAGCCAAAGGGACGTCGTAAGGAGAAAGATCAACAACCTCATGAATAGGAGAATGTGAAACATCATCAAGGACAGGGGCTCAATCACAAACACGGAAGGCAATTTTAAGGTTGTAAGCTCATCATCTAAAACCATTCACCTTCTCTGTGGCCTGTGAACTAAAGCACTCTCTTCTTCTTCTTCTATGGAACGAGACTCACTAATCTTCCTCTTCGAGGAAGATGAACCAACAATAATTTCCTGGGCTTGATCCAAGGAAATCTTCGGGATAGATGAAGCAGACAGCCCACGAGCAGAGAACCCTAATAAAAGGGGAAAAAAGTTAAACGACAAAAAAAAGAGACTCGAGTAAGGAAAGAAGCAAGAACAAGAGCTTCACTTACCGTGGGTCTTTACTGACACCTCCCAGTGAGGTACTTCCAAGATATTTCTTCTGAAGGAGAAGTAGACAACAATTTTTCTACCCAATCATGAATACCGGAGACATTCTCAACAGTATTCATGATTGCTGAGAGAAGAAAAAAAAAGACACGGTGTTAATAAAACATCTCAAGTCAAAACAAGAAAAAGTAAATGTGAGCTAAAGCATACTCACGTGCGCGATTCCACTTCTCAGGGAAGGGAAGATTTTCTTCACCCACTAAACCAACAGTGGGTACAGCAACATACCTGAGGTACCAACCCCTATCCTTATCATCTCCAGGGGTTACCAGCACTCTTTTGCTTCTAGCAGTCAGAGTAAAAAACCCCTTCATGAAATAAGGTAGGAGAGTAGAGGTACATAAGATGGTTGAAGGTAAAAGGAACCGAGGCTAAAGAAGCCAAACTCCTAAGACATGCGACAACTCGACACACAAGCGGGCCAACTTGTCCTAAGCAGATGTTTAAAAAATGGTAAAATTCAATTATAACTGGGTCAATGGGGGTCTAAATCCTAAAGTGAAAGGATACGTATAAACAAAAGAATATCCCGTCTTGTAAGAAGTTATTCTTTGATTACTATTCGGAATATAGACAGGAAAGTCAGACCTCCAAAAGCATTCCCTACGTACAAGGGAAATTTGACCCTCAATTATAAGGGTTGGATATCTTTCGATACTATCAAGAGAAGAAGATTGATCTACAAGAACTTGACTATCCCTAGAAAAATAAAACTCAGCAGGGACAATTTCATCAACTCCAGGCTCACGAAGGTGTTCGCCTCTACCTCTAGACAAAGATCGAGAAACCCTAAATCTCGGAGAAACTGGAGATCTAGTGGAAGGAGGAGGAACTATCTGAGAAGAAGAGGAGCCCCTCGAAGGAGTGGTGTAAACACCCGTAAAATTTTCTTGTTTAAAATAATGCCCGAATGAGTCCCCTATTTGTTGTTATTGTGGAAATTTTTAAAACGAACCTAAATTGAGTAAAAAGTACCCCGGGACTTAGATAATAAAATTTTCCAGAAAGTAGGTGTTATACGACGCACTATGCGATCGCATAACGCGTATGCGGAACCGCATAATGGTTGCATACACGGGCAGATCACTGTCCTATTTAAGGACAACTATGCAATCGCATTTCGGTTCTGTGGACCGCATAGCTGTCGCATTGTTGCCCTTTGATTTTTAGGAGGGAGATTATGTGATGCACTATGCGATCGCATAACGTGTATGCGGACCGCATAATGGTCGCATACCTGGGCATATTGTTTTCGATTTTGGCCCATCTTGGCCATTCTGCGGTCGACTCTACGGACTGCATGTTAGGAATGCGATCGCATTCCTGACCGCATTCTTGTGTCGGGCTCCTATTTTTCTAATTTTAAAACCCGACCCCAGTTCATTAAAACACCCCTCCCCTTCATTTTTAACCATTTTCTGAACAAAATTAGAGAGAGGGGAGAGAGGGTTCTTGAGAGAGAAAGCTTCATCTTTATCAATTGGATTTTCAAAGTCACTCAGGCCTGGAAATTTTGAGTAATCATCTTCTTCTTCATTCTAACAGGTAAGAATCCCCAAATCTTTTTCCATTGGTTTTCAGGTTTTAAACAAAAAGGGGACTCTCATGAATTGATTCTTGAAAATATAAGTTTATACCTTGTATGCATGCTCATTAATGTCCATAATCTAGTAAGGGGAGAGGGTTGGGGTAAAGTTCACAAAGAAGGGGTGGTGATCTAATAGGGTCACATAGCATTCGATAAAATACTTAAAAGAGTTCAAATTGTATGTATGATTTCAAATTCTGAGTTGAATATGTTTAATTGTGAACTAGATTGACGGTACTAGTCGGTTCGGTGATTTTTGAGTAAAAGTTAAAAATGATTTCGACCCCAGGTATGTATGGCTAACTTTAACCTTTGTAGAATCCTCTTGTTGGGTCTGAGTATACGGTATGAGTACTTTTTTTGAAAATATGTGAATTGATTGTTCAAATGTGTTGAGACGTAAGATTCTATCCTCTGATCGTCCTGCTTGGTGAGAGTCATTGTGCCTTGAGCTCAAATAGTGAATTGTTGATATGAACTTGTGTTCCTTGAAAGGAAGAATTCTTATGATTGATTTTTTGTGGTTGTTGTTACAAAATATTATTGTCGGGTGGGATTGGGTTGCGCGCTGCAACACGAACTAATAAGGATAATGAGATGTGAGGTAATAAGGGTGGCCGAGGTAATAAGGGTGGCCGAGGTAATAAGGGAGGCCGAGGTAATAAGGATAGAATGTGATCATTATCACTATTGAAATGAAAATCTATGATGTGAGGTAATAAGGGTGGCTGAGGTAATAAGGATGCAATGTGATCATTATCACTGTTGAAATGAAAACCTGGGAAACTCTTGAATATGGTGATGTTGAAAGGGGAAAAGGAGAGATTGTGAAACTTGTTGATTTTGGTTGCTTCTTTCCACGTGCATTGATTGATTGGTTCTATTACTGTCTCTTATGTGTGTATTCCATAGTACTAACGTCCCTTTTGCAGGGCGCTACATTTTATTATATGAATTTAGGTGGTTCTACAGTAGGTAATTCAGCCCACCGTCAGTAGTGCCTCCTCTCCTTTCCGTCAGCTGTACTGGTGAGCCCCACTTCCTCCCGGGGCCACGTGTGGCTCATGTCGCCTTATTTTTAGGTTATGGTGTAGTGTAAGGTATAGCTGAGGCCTTGTTTCCAGTAAGTACTATATAAATCTTTTGTAATCATAGAGGCTCCATAGACACAATGTGGGTAGTGTACATATGTATTTTGGGTAAGCAATGGTACGGTTCGGAATCGTGATCCACGTTGGTAAATGTTGTGTGTATTTTGTAAGCGTTTGGTATCATATGTTGGTAATGATAATAAAGGTAGAAATAAATTCAAGTTGTAAGCTTCTGCTAAGTTATAAATGGCCATTTCACATGAATAATGTATATTGAAATCACGGGGTAACGCGTGGGATAGGAAAGGCAAATCAGGTTCGCTTGACCGGGTTCATTCGGTTAAGCGCCAGTCTCGTCCCTAGATTTTGGGGCGTGACAAACTTGGTATCAGAACCTAAGGTTTTTAAAGTGTCCTAGGATGGCTCGGAGCCGTGTCTAGTAGAGCCCTTCTTATCGGTGTGTTGTCGACCACATCTATAATTAGGGGGCTACATGGACATTTAGGAAACACCCTTTTCATTGTTATTCTATATCGTGCGCTGAAGTGGAAAGTGAAAATATCCTTGTCTAACTCATGCATTGTTCCGAAATTTTCAGTAATGGAACCAAAGAAGAGAGCTCAACTCGGTATAGAGGCCAATTACACCCCAAGCGTGGCTGTGAATTCTGTACCCGATGGTGCGTGTGAGAGCGAATCTCCGACCTTGAATCCACCTGCATTTATGTTCCAGACCAGAGTGTTCCTATTCCTGCTGAGGCGGAGTGTGCTGCAACCCCTTCCGCTGATATTCCTGATCCTTCTTCGATTCCAACTTCAGGTCCCGGTACTTCCGATAGGGACCTCAGGGGAGCTATTCATATGTTGACTCAGTTAGTGTCCGCTTAGGCCCAAAGATATCATGATGCCCCTATGCCCTCTAGCAAACAGGGAGATTCCACCGATTCCAGAGTCAACCAGTTTCTGCGGTTTGCCCCTCCAGAGTTCTCAGGTATTGATACGGAGGCCGATCCGCAGGATTTTCTAGATGAGATGTGCAAGACGCTTTGGGTTATGAAGGCTACAGAGACAGAGGGGGTTGATTTAGCATCTTAAAGGCTGAGGGGAGCAACCTATTCATGGTTCGAGATGTGGGAGAATTCCCGTGGGGAGGGAAGTCCTCCGCCGAGATGGAATGAGTTCGTTGATGCTTTAATGGATCACTTCTTGCCTACCGAGGCTATGGCAGCCCTTTCTACGGAGTTTGAGGTTCTCAAGAAGAGTAATATGAGTGTGTGGGAGTACTGCATGGAGTTCGTGAGATTTTCCAAGTACGCTCCTCAGTTGGTATCGACTATGGGTGCCAGAGTTCGACGGTTTGTTCAGGGCCTCAGTCCCTTGGTTGTGAATGAAGCTGCTACAACTGCTTTGCACTCAGACATGAATTATGGTAAGATAGTGGGATTCGCCCAGGCCACGAAGTCTAGAAAATTGAAGATAAGGTCGGATATGGAGAGTATTAGCAGGGCCCGGTCATCGGGCCACTCGGGGAGTTCAGTTGGAGGAGGAAGACCAGTTCAAGGGAGAGGACCATTAGGGCCATCCCAATCTTATGCTCAGTCCTCATCCAGTGCACCACCATCAGTGCACTGTTATCAGTAGAGCAGTTGCTGGGGACCAGGATCAGACAGTAGGAGACCCTATCAGTTCGGTCGTCCAGGAGGGGGTTCCAGCAGCAGAGGAGGGCTTCATGCCCTAAGTGTGGGAGTTTACATACCGAGCCTTGTTACCTGGATATCCTGGTATGCTACGGGTGTGGGGTGAGAGGTCATATTCGGCAGAATTGTCGTGCGCCCAGTCAGGGAACGGGTAGTGGTTTCGCTCAGCAGTCCGGTTCTTCAGTCGCCATCTCTTCAGTGCGTCCTTCAGCTCTAGCAGGGCGTGGTGCAGTAAGAGGTGGAGCTCGTGGTAGAGGTGGACCTAGTCGGTTCTATGATTTGAGTGGTCGCTAGAGTGTGGAGGCTTCTCCAGATGCTGTTACAGGTATTCTGGTTGTTCAAGCCCTTGATTTTTATGCTCTTATTTATCCGGGGTCCTCCTTGTCTTATGTTACCCCATTTGTTGCTTCAAGTTTTGGGGTAGAACTCGAACAGCATCATGAGCCGTTCTCTGTGTCAACTCATGTTGGTGATTCCATTACAGCCACACGAGTCTATAGGAATTGTGTTATCACAGTGTGTGGTCGAGATACCACGGTCGATCTTATCGAACTTGGGATTGTAGATTTTGATGTTATCATGGGAATGGATTGGCTTTACTCATGCTTTTCTAAACTCGATTGCCGAACCAGAATTATGAGACTAGAGTTTCCTACTGAGTCAATTATTTAGTGGAAAGGGAATGGTATGGTGCCAAAGGGTAGGTTCATTTCTTACCTTAAGGCCTCGAAGATGATTAAAAAGGGGTGTGTTTATCATTTGGTCTGGGTTGCAGGGACCACTTCAGAATTATCTACCCCCGAGTCCGTCCTAGTCGTGAATGAGTTTATTGAAGTATTTCCGGACGAGCTTCCAGGGATTCTGCCAGATAGAGAGATCTGTTTCGGGATTGATGTATTGCCATATACACAGCCATTATCTATTCCACCATACAGAATGGCGCCAGCAGAGTTGAGGGAGTTAAAGGAGCAGTTGAAAGACTTATTAGAGAAGGGGTTTATTCGGTCGAGTGTGTCGTCGTGGGGCGCTCCGGTTCTTTTCATCAAGAAGAAGGATGGGTCGCTTTGGATGTGTATTGATTATCGGCAGCTCAACAAAGTCACTATCAAAAACAAGTATCCATTGCCTCGGATAGATGATTTGTTCAACCAATTGCAAGGTGCGAAATTTTTCTCCAAAATTGATTTACGGTCGGGGTATCACCAGTTGAAGATCAGAGAGCAGGATATTTCTAAGACCGCCTTCAGAACTCGTTATGGCCATTTTGAATTTTTGGTAATGTCCTTTGGACTGATCAATGCTCCAGCGGATTTCATGGATCTTATGAATCGGGTTTTCAAACCGTTTCTTGACTCCTTCGTGATTGTTTTCATCGATGACATCCTTGTCTACTCGCGAAGTCGGGAGGATCATGCTAATCACCTCAGGGCAGCTCTGCAGACTCTTCATCAGCACCAATTCTATGCCAAGTTTTCAAAATGTGAATTTTGGCTGGAGTCATTCGCGTTTTTGGGTCATGTTGTTTCCAGAGAAGGGATTAAGGTTGATCCCCAGAAGATCGCAGCGGTGAAGGATTGGCCTAGACCAACGGCCCCGACGGAGATTCGTAGTTTCTTGGGGTTAGCTGGGTATTATCGGAGGTTTGTGGAGAGATTCTCTACCCTCGCCTCCCCATTGACTAAATTGACGCAGAAAGCAACTATGTTCCAATGGTCCGACGCTTGTGAGAGGAGCTTTCAGGAATTGAAATCAAGATTGACTTCGGCACAGGTGTTAACCTTGCCAGAGGGCACGGAGGGATTTGTGGTTTATTGTGATGCTTCAAGGGTTGGTTTGGTATGTGTGTTGATGCAACATGCGAAGGTTATAGCCTATGCTTCCAAGCAACTTAAGAATCACGAGAAGAATTATCCAACGCATGATTTAGAACTCACGGTAGTGGTGTTTGCATTAAAAATCTGGCGGCACTATTTGTATGGGGTCCATGTGGACGTGTTCTCAGACCACAAGAGTCTTCGATATTTGTTCAAGCAGAAGGAGTTGAGTTTAAGGCAGCGACACTGGTTAGAATTGCTTAAGGATTATGATATGAACATTTTGTACCATCCAGGGAAGGAGAATGTGGTGGCCGACGCTCTCAAATGGAAGTCCATGGGTAGTTTGGCTCATTTGAAAGTGGATTAGAGGCCTATAGCCCGGGAGATTTATCAATTGCCCAGTTTGGCGGTCTATCTCTCGACCTCAGACGAGGGAAATATTATGGTGCATAATGGGGCAAAATCATCACTTGTAGCAGAAGTCAAGGAAAAACAGTATATGTATCCAGCATTGGCGCAGTTGAAGGAGAGATTTCAGCATTTTCACTTGGTAGCGATGATGGTGTTTTACGGTGCCAGGGAAGGCTATGTGTTCCTGATATGGATAATCTTCGGGAGAGGGTGATGGCAGAAGCTCACAATTCCAGGTATTCCGTGCACCCAGGTTCTACGAAAATGTATGAAGATCTCCGGGAAGTTTATTGGTGGAGCGGTATGAAGAAAGGTGTGGAAGACTTTGTATCTAAATGTCTGAATTGTCAGCAGGTGAAGACCGAGCATCAGAGGCCCGGTGGGTTAACTTAGCTTATGGAAATTCCAATGTGGAAATGGGAAATGATCAACATGGATTTAGTAGTAGGGTTACCTTGCACTCAGCGCAAGTTCGACTCGATTTGGGTGATAGTGGATCGGCTCACGAAATCAGCTCACTTCTTGCCAGTCAAGTCCACCGATACTGCAGAACAGCACGCTCAGTTGTATATCAAGGAAATAGTCAGCTTCATGGTACTCCAGTTTCTATTATCTCAGATCGATGAGCCCAGTTCACGGCTAATTTTTGGAGGAGATTTCAGCAAGGTTTGGGTACTCAGGTAAATCTCAGAACGGCTTTCCATCCGCAGGCTGATGGTCAGGCAGAGCGGACTATTCAGACGCTTGAAAGGTAGAATCATGATGAAAGTAAGGGTCAAGACATGATGTTCAAGTAACACTGATTATGAAAATATGGAGAATGAAATGACAAGGGATTAGGGCTTACCAGTTAAGCAAGAAAGCAAGTAAATATGCTATAGCAGTTATGTTCCAGAATCACTTGGCCTTGGCTTTCAGTCGGCCAAGACCAGAAACAATGAGCACAGAATCAGAGTAAAAGAACTAAGTATTAGTGAGAATATGAGAGTTCGAGTCCTGTCTAAAGGGAAGAGGGGAAAGGGTTTAAATAGTATTCGATTAAGCAGACAAATCAGGGAAGAAATCAAACACACACAAATAAGGAAAGACGTTAAACTCAGAATCAATTTAAGTCAGAGTCCAGTCAATAAACATGTGTAATAGCAAGTAATCAGGTGAGTACTACTCAAAATAAGAAAGCATCATATAAAAATAAATCAACTGTCAGATGCCAGGCAAAATAAGGTAAAGAAATAAAGAGAACAAGGTAAATCGAACAGAATAAGGAAAATATCAGTGCCATACGAGAAAGGAAAGAGTAAAAATCTCAGTAAAAGATTTCAAACCCTACTTTTAGGTAAAACCATAAAATCAGCAAAGATAAAATGCAAGAGTCACATGCTCTGTAGGATGAATGTAGAGGGGAACATATTCACAGAACACATAATCAAACAAATCTGGGCCTAAAATAAAAGGTTTGAAACCCTAATTTTAGGTAAGCAATATAATCGATAAAAAAGAAGTAAAGAATCAAATATTTTACTAAAGTGAACATAGACAGGGGTTATTCATAGAACCGAACCAGTTCTGGTTCAGTTAAGAAGATTTGTTTGAAACCCTAAATTGGGTAAGTAAAAAGATTTAACAAAAATAAGCATATTTATATGGAATAACATAAAATAAGGTTAAAACAAGTTTTGGTTTGAATCGGAAAGATCTGAAAACCCTAACCTTAGGGTTTAGTAAGAATCAGTGAAAGATACAAAATATATTCGTACTTACACAGAAAAGCTGATGAATATAGATGGAAAAATCAGTAGGTTAGAGATTTTAACCAGCCTGGGTTCGATCTCTACAGGATCTTCTTTCCATTTGAGGCAAGCAAATTAGGTAACACAGAAAATGAGTAGCCGGTGAGGAAAGGGTGTCAGATAAGGTAAGGAATCAGCGAGTGATTCCATTTCTGGGTTGGAATCAAAGGTGAGATGGAAGATGAGAGTGTTTGGTGACACCGGGTCGGTGGAAGTGATTAGGGTTTAGGTGGGTTAGGTTCGTTAAAGGGGTGGGATGATTGTGGACCGTTGATTTTAGAAATCAACGGTACTGATTTGATGCTGGGTCGGGTTTTAAATGGGTAAATGGATTGGGTTAGTGGGTATTTGCGTATTGGGTATTAGGGTATTGGAATAGTGTAATTAGGCTGGGGTAATTGGGTTAGGTTCGAAATTAATTAAGAAAAATGGCTAGATTTTAAATACCCAGTTAAATTAGTCAAATAAATTATACAAAAATAATTAATAGTAAAAAAATGTCATTTGTGCATGAAAATGATTTAAAATAATTATTGAGCATTATAAAAATATAAAAAGTCATTTTCTGTATAAATAATGTAATTAGGCATATATATGGGCTATTATTGCAAAATATGCAATTTTAGCCTTAGGATGCAAATATAATTAGAATAAATATATCAAAAATATTTAAATCTTTTTTTTTTTTTTTTTTTAAGCAATCCACTAGGCAGGGCCTAGGGCTAGTTTTATTAATACTAAAAAGCGAAAAAAGAACCACATAGGAAGAGTACAAATAAGGGGGACAATAGCACCAGTAATGTTGCCTCTATGCCTTGGCTATATGATCACTCCTCTGCGCCTCACAATGCCCTTATGGCAACCTCATGTAGAGGATTCATGGTGTAGATGCCGGCAATGTCTCACGAGGGCATATAATCTCATAGCCATTTGGATGTTTTTCCAAAGGCATAGATGATGAAAATTAAATATCAAATCATTATAAAATTACTTGTGATGCAATTTACAATTATTTATAGTAAAAATGCAGGAATAAATTGATTAAACACCTTTAAAAATTTTAGAAAATTATGGAAGAATACTTGATGATTCTTATGCACTATTTTAAAGGTATATATGTATTTTTCAGTTATATGAAGAAAAACTAGGTATCAACAGCTGCCCCTCTTTACACGGGTATGATGAAGAGTTGTCGGGTAAAGACATGATGACTAATTTTGACTGAATAGGGTGATTTGGAAGATATAGGTCGCACTTCGGCTTCTGAGATGCCTACATATCCCTGGTTTTATATGAATTGGGCGGTGTGTAGTTCTGGATCTAATGATGGAGTAAACTAATGGAGTTGTTGCAAGAACGGACAGAATGTTCCGGGTAGGGTTAATTGGGGTTCGAAACAGTTATGGGTAAATGAGACTAGCTAACGGATAATGACCGGTCATGTTTGAAATAGTTTGAAGGATGTGGAAGGGAACCGGAGCGGGATTTCTCCTGTTGGAATAACAGTTACTTTCTAGATCACTTGCAAGTTTACAAAAATATACTGCAAGCACATATGTATAAATTATTGCGTAAACTTAGTCATGATGCAAATTCCCTTTGGACAATGAAGGTTGTCTTTGGACGGTGAGGATGACGTCCTTGACCATAGTGTCCCGGTCCATAAATTGTATGGTAAGGGATTCGCAGGCCATGAAATGATGTTCTCGAGCCATGAGAATGGTGCCTCCGAACCATGATGCCTTTGAAAAATGATGTGCAAGCTTTGAGAGATCCGCAGGACATGGCATGATGTCTTCCGGCTATGAGGATGATGCCTTCAGATTATGACACCTTCAGACAAGTTGGCTATCCCATGAGGTGCAGAGACATGATGCTAAAGGTGATAACAAGACAGAGCTTAGTCTTGCATAAAGTTAATGGCAGAGCTTAGCTCGAGAGAAGAGAATAACGCAAGGCTTAGGATACAACAATATTTGTGTTTATGCAAAGAGAGACAATGCTTAGTCTCGTGCAAGATTCGGGACAGTTCTTAGTCCCATGCAAAGAGAAGGCAGTGCTTAGCCTTATGAAAAATGGGGAGGAAGGGCTTAGCCTCATGCAAGGATTGAGGCATGGCTTAGTCTCATGCAAAGAGAAGGCAGTGTTTAGCCTTATGCAAATAGGGAGGCGGGCTTAGCTTTATGCAAGGATTGGGATAGGGCTTAGTCTCATGCAAGGATTGAGACAGGGCTTAGTCTCATGCAAGGAGAAGGCAATGCTTAGCCTTATGCAAAATAGGGAGGCAGGGCTTAGCCTCTTGCAAGATTGAGGTTGGGCTTAGTCTCATGCTAGGATTGAGACAAGGCTTAGTCTCATGCAAAGAGAAGGCAGTGCTTAGCATTATGCAAAATAGGGAGGCCGGGCTTAGCCTCATGGAAGGATTAAGATAGGGCTTAGTCTCATGCAAGGAGAAGACAATGCTTAGCCTTATGCAAAATGGGGAGGCAGGTCTTAACCTCATGCAAGGATTGAGACAGGGCTTAGTATCATGAAAAATAGGGAGGCAGGGCTTAGCCTCATGCAAGGATTGAGACAGAGCTTAGTCTCATGCAAGGAGAAGACCATGCTTAGCCTTATGCAAAATGGGGAGGCAGGGCTTAGCCTCATGCAAGGATTGAGACAGAGCTTAGTCTCATGCAAGGAGAAGGAAATGCTTAGTCTTATGCAAAATGGGGAGGCAGAGCTTAGCCTCACACAAACATTGATGTAGGGCTTAGTCTCATGCTAGGATAAGGCAATGGTTAGCCTTATGCAAATAGGGAGGCAGGGCTTAGCCTCATGCAGGAATTGAGACAAGTCTTAGTCTCATGCAAAGAGAAGGCAATGTTTAGCCTTATGCAAAATGGGGAGGCAGGGCTTAGCCTCATGCAAGGAGAAGGCAATGCTTAGCCTTATGCAAAATGGGGAGGCAGGGCTTAGCCTCATGCAAGGAGAAGGCAATGCTTAGCCTTATGGAAATGTAAGAGTAAAAGTGAAGTATTCTAGCTGGCAACGTGTCTTGTGTATAGCAGTTGTGTTGTTGAGACGATGCCTATGATGATGACCTTTTCCTGCATCTAAAGAAAATTCGTGAGTTTTGTGGGGGAGGTTGGTTCGTGTCTTTGTCTTCTTGCTCTGCTCCACTTTTCCTGAAGGTACTATTTAAGTCATCGTGGGTAGCATTTGGCTAAAAAATAAAGTTATTTTCAAAAGCATGTGTGTATAGTTTTCAAAGACATAGTAATATGCAATTTAGAAATCAGTTAGATGAACTAGTAACCGCGACATTATTAGAGACACTGCGACCTCCCTTGCCATAGAATTTTGAGGGTCCCCAGCTAACTAAGTGACCTTCTGGCTATTCTGTATGCTACTGTTGGCTGAACTTGCTTCGGAATTTTGAGGGTGCTCCTCAAAATTCTGCCCCAGTTTCTGATTGTGGGGAAAAAATGGAAATTTTATTGAATTGTGACTGAACCCACAGAGCTACCTACGTATCCCCTCTTAAACGGGAATCAGGTCAAGCTTAGATCAATTTACATCTCATGAATAGTTTACACATAGTATCTTTTGACTGCATCTGAATTGATAGGTTTTGGCCAGATTTCTCCATCCATTTCTGCGAGTATGAGCACTCCTCCTGTTAATACTCTGTGAACCATGTAAGGACCTTTCCAGTTGGGTGAAAAGTTTCCTTTGGCTTCATCTTGATGTGGAAATATCCGTTTCAGCACCAGCTGCCTCGGTATGAACTCTCTTGATTTAACCTTTTTGTTGTAAGCTCTGGAAATTATATTCTGATAAAGCTGACAGTGGCATACTGCATTCATACTTTTTCCATCTATATTTGGAACCGGTACAATGTTGGCTAACCAGGTTGGGTACTCAACTACCCCAAGGACCTTGGCTTTGATCTGCTTGGTGACTTCCTCCTTGATTTTCAGGCTCATGTCCGGTTTGAACTTTCTGAGTTTCTGCTTCACTGACGGACATATTGGATTTGTAGGTAGCTTGTGAGCTATTATGGATGTGCTCAACCCTGTCATATCGTCGTATAACAATGCAAAAATATCCTCATATTCTTTCAGGAAACAAATGTATTCTTCCTTCTCTAACGGTGACAAGTGGATGCTTATGAGAGTTTCTTTGATGGTTTCAGAATCTCTCAAATTGACTATCTCGGTTTCTTCTAGGTTGGGCTTGGGCTTATTCTCAAAATTCTCAACTTCTTTGATAAATTCCTCAGGTATTACATCATCTTCTTCTATTTCCTCCGAGTCACTGTCCTTATGTTGCGTTGTCTCATTACATGTCACAATCATTGGTTCATCAAGATAAGAAATAATAATGTTGTAGAGATAAAGATATGAAATAAAGATTGTAATAATAAAACATCAAACCATTGGTAAACATAAAATTTCAAATAAAGCGATTTTCAATTACTCAAATAATGCTTTTCAAAATGAAATACTGAAAATATTGTTTAAAACAAAGTGCTCAAGAAATAAACAATGTTAGCAGCCTTGCTACCCTGGGACTCGTCGGGCCCTTGATGGTGTGGCGGTCTAGTTCTTGAGAAATTCTCCCTTTTCCACTGTCTGAATGGTAAGGCCCTCTTCCTCCTCCTCCTCAACTATCACACAACAATCCATATCATCATCTTCTAAAAACAAATTCCTCAGTGCAACCAACGCTTCTTCTTCTTTGGATCCCCATATTGTATCGGCCTGATCGAAGGATTGGCTCAAATGCGGTAGTGGTTGCTCAAGCGGGTAATATGGACCACGCCATGGTGGCGATCAATCATCATATTCTTGCCAGGTATACAGATATCCAAGACCCAAAGTTGTACCATGACGTTTCAGCTGTATTGGCTTGGTAATGCCTCGGAGTTTCTTCCCAAGTCCTTTGTCGGTTTCATACCCCGACCGTGCCAATATGTTTCTATGTTGCTGTTCCACCATTTATCTTTCTCAATCGCATTTACACGCTCTATGCCGTGATAAGTCTATTCTCCCAACTTCCTTCTATTTTCCACGACCGGAACAGTTTGATTGGTATAAATGGGATTGCTCCCATCTCCATGAATGATTACTTCTTGATGATTCCATTCAAATTTCACAGCCTGGTGCAAAGTGGATGCAACAGCCCCAACGGCATGTGTCCAAGGTCGTCCTAATAGCAAATTGTAAGAGGCGGATATGTCTCGCACCTACAATTCAAGATCGAACCAAGCAGGAACCATTTGCAAGCATAAATTGGTTTCCTCCATTATAGCTCTTTGAGACCCATCGAACACCTTTACATTCATAGTCCTTGCTCGTATTTCATGCAAACCCTTGCCCAACCTTTTTAGGGTTGTCAATGGACAGATGTTGAGGGTGGATCCTCAATCTATCAAAACCCTGGCAATGAACTTATCCTCGCATTGCACTGTGATGTGCAGTGCCCTGTTGTGGCTCAATCCCTCTGGCGGCAATTCATCTTCGTGAAAGGTGATCTTGTGGCTCTCCAGCACTTGCCCCACTATTTTGGCCATTTCCCCACTGGTGATATTGTTAGGAACGTATGCTTCATTCAACACCTTTATCAGAGCATTCTTATGCGCCTCAGAATTTTGCAACAGTGATAGGATGGATATCTGGGCGGGATTTTTGTTCAGATGGTCTACCACAGAATACTCCCTTGCATGTACCTTCCTCCAAAGATCATCCGGGCCGGTTTCAATGATGGGTTGTTTGGCGGTGGCTTCTTTACTTGTTCCTCCCAAATTCTCAGGTGTATAGATTCTTCCAGTTCTGGTCATTCCTTGTGCAGCACTAGACTTATCTACTTTTCTCTTCCCTTTCCTCCTGGCTTCGGCAACATAATCCCAAGGTACGGCATTGGATTTAAAGGGAGATTTGGATGCTACGGTCACAGTGAAGGGTGTGGTTACTTCTACTTCAAATGGATAAGGTTTAGTTGTAGGTGTTGCCACTTCGATTTCGAACAGAGTTGATGCGTCTATCTCAACTTCGACTAGTGGTTGTACCTATACCACAATAGGAGTTAGTGTGACTGAGTTTTTGGCGATTTCCGGTCGGCAGTGGAAAATTAGCTATTGGGGTCGGAATGGAATTTCGAAGGTTGGAGCAGGTTCGTAGTGTCATTTTGGATGTGTGTGCAAATTTTCAAATCATTCGGACATGTTTTGTTTAGTTTCGGCATCATTGGCGAAATTTAGAAATCTCAAAGTTCATAGGCTTGAATCCGATGTGATCTTAGTGTTTTAGCGTTGTTTTGGGTGTTCCAAAGGCTCGACTAAGTTTGAATAAGGTTATGGGAATTTCTTGTGTTTTTGATTGGGGTCCTGAGGGGCTCGGGATGATTTCGGATAATCATCGAAAGGATTTAAGTTGGAAAAATGCAGTTGAAGGAGCTACCTAGTGCCAGGCTTTTGGTGTGGCCGCACCTGTGGAAGGGTAGTCGCAGGTGCGATGCCGCAGGTGTGAGATTAGGGGAGCTGGGAAGGAACTGTAGAAGCGGAGTTTTGGGCCGCACCTGTGAGTCCACAGATGCAGTAAGTGGAGCGCAGGTGCGGAATTTGGTCGGGCAGAAGGAAAGTCGCAGGTGCGAGATTTGGCCCGCACCTGCAAAACCGCAGGTGCGAGTGATTCACCGCAGGTGAGAGGAATGGGCCTTAAGAGGATTTCCACAGGTGCGCACCTGGGAACGCAGGTGCGGGTGCGCAGGTGCAGGTCCGCATGTGCGGAGAGAAAGTCGCGGATGCGGTTTCATTTGGCAGGAAGTATAAATAACTGCCTTCATGAATTTTTGGCACTTTCATCACTTTTGCATGCGGGCTGAGGCATTTTGGGAGCAAATTTAAGAGGGATTTCGAGGGTTTTCTGTGGAGGTATGTTTCTTGGACTAAAAACTCAATTCTATGTTGATATTTGACAGATTAGGCTTGGAATTAGTGGAATTTAATGGCATAAATTGGGGGTTTAGGGCTTGGGAATTGAGGCTTATAATTAAGGAATTTAGGGGTCAATTGTGGTCGGATTTTGATGCATTTTATATGTATAGACTCGAGAAAGGATAAGGATTCTTGTGATGCAATTTTTATAGAATTCCGAGACGTGGGCCCAAGGGCCGGGTTTGGCCAATTTCCAGAATTGTGCCTAATTTTGATAATTTTCGAGTGGGCCTTGTTCTTTTAGCGTATATTGATGATATTAATCTGGTTTTGCTACTGTGAGGTTGCCCGAGGGGCTGATTATGAGTGACTGTGAGGTATGCCCGGGGGACTGATTCTGAGGGATGAAGCTAAACCACATATAACGAAGCAGAAACAGGGAAAACTGGCCTATTACTCTCGAAACGACCGGCCGGGTCGTTACATTGATGGTGGTGGCTTTTGATATAATTGTGCTTAAAGAAGCACGAGGTATGACACATTGATGTAAAGGTGGAATTGTGGTTTGACATAAGTATGTGATTTAATGTTAAAAGATATGTATTAAAGTGCTTAGGGAGGTGTAGTCACTATTATATCCAAATGTATCCTACCCGACCTGCCACCTACATTACATCCAAATAAGTCCTAATTGATCCTAGACTGAATGAGCTCGATTAGTAGAGTAGTACACTACGGGCAAGCATATGGTGCATTTTCTATGGCACAAGAATGTTCTTTCTGAGGGTGAGCGAATCTTGTTTATTTGAAGTCCTCAGTGTGTATGAATGGTATTGATTATGAAATAAGTCTCTTTGTGGTGAGCAGGCACTTGATTCATGAAGGGGAGGTAAGTCTGAACCTCTGACTTAGAGTAAGTAAGCAGGATTGGGACATTGCTTGGCTAGAGAGAGTCCACTCTTGAGGTGCGATGTTACGTTAATGTATTTGACCATTGTGAAATATTCTTGGTATGATGAGTAGGCAAGTTGCTTAGTGAAGTTATGCTTGTAGAGTGTGGTTTTATTGCTCGAGGACGAGCAATAGTTTAAGTGTGGGGTTTTGATAGTAGTCTATATTGTGTACTTTAGACGCTATTTATACTCTAATTTAACTACACTTTATTGATGTTTAAATGCTAAAAGATAACAAAATGCTCTAATCGAGAAATATATGCTTTGCAGGAGCCACTTCGAGCTAGGAGGGAGATAAAGAGTGTTTTGGAGTCAATTATGAACATACAAGGCCAATCAAATGATAGCCCGAATGAAAAGAGCGAGGAAAATAAGAAAAAAATGCAAAAGGGAAGGTCCGCGACTGCGGACCTGGACGCGCAGTGATCGCGGAGGAAAACAGTGGGAGGCTAGAGTCCGCGGTTGAGTCCGCGACCGCGGACAGGCTGGTAACCGAGACAAAGTGCAAGGGCTTTTGTGTAATTTCCTGGGCAATTAACCTAAACATATAAGAGCCCAAACTCTCCAGAAGTAAAAAATAAAAGCTTGTTTTTAGACATAATTGGAGTCCAGAACAAGGGAGAGGAGATAAAGCATATCTTTAGAGTTTCTTTCTTCTTCTTTCTACTTATCATTGTGAATCATGAATTGTATTATTGCTATGTTTTGCATTAGTATGAGTAGTTAAACAATTAATCTAGGGTTGATGGAACCAATTGTTGGATGAAGTTTTAAATCTATTTTGATATAATCGAGTCATGTTTGTTCTATGATTGTTCAACTATGTTTTGTATTGTGGTTAATTAAAAGGGCCCTTGATTAATCGTGTCTAGTTGCCTTGTGTTTCTTGAGAAAGAACACTTTGTTAGATTGTTTTTCAACAACACCACTTTTGGGTAGTTGAAGAGATTAATTACTTGAATTTTAAAGTGGGTTTAGAAATAATAAAGCTTTGGTGGGATAATTCTGAGTTGCAATTATTGTTAGGTAGAGTAGTTCGAAAGAATGCTTCAAGTAAATTATCGTAATTGATCGAGGGATAATTACGGTAACCCGGAACTCATAATTCTCATAGAGTATTATGGCGAGATTATAGCTAAAGAGTTAAGAATTAATCCGGCAATTGGGGAAATCAATATCCCTAGATCCTTCTAGCCTTGAATTCAATTTTTGTCTTGATTATTGCTAATTTTCCTGTTATTTTACATTAGCTAAATAAATTCCACTGTTTATTCATAAGAATCTTGCATCCGGAAGTTTTCTGAGCTTGTTATTAGCATCACTAAAAGTTGTAGTAAATAGGTTAGTTCTCTGTGGGCTTCGACTCCGGACTTGAACCGGATTATATTTGCAGCGACCACTTAGTCCTTTTTATAAGGCGTAGTTGGGCGTGATGAAAGTCCTACATACCTTTTGACTACCTTTATAAACGATACAAACATAGCAAATCCTATCGTATCTTTCATGATGAGTTCTCCATCACTTCCTTGGGTTAGATTCATCGTAGGGTTTTCGTGTTCAACGTCTGCTTTTTGGGTATGATAGTGTTTCCAAGCAAAAGGGACAGGATTCACACCAGACTGACCATGGTAACCAAAGCTTTATTGGAGGTAATCGAGGGACAAATGTACACTATTGTTCCTATGATTATAGCAGAAATATATCGGGCTTATGAGCGTTGCCAAAAAGGGTTCAAACATTTCGAGGGTTGTAATTTGCTGGTACAGATTTGGTTGCCGGAACATCTCCAAAGAGGCCAATACCGCCAAACGTTTCCTCGAAGACCATGGAATGATCACATAGCTTTCCATCACCCCAAAAGAATGACCTTTATCCCAGAAAGGTTTGCTCAACCAAAGAATTCTTTAGAATGGGTACAACCTTTTGACAATTTGATCGAGTACCAGGTTCATTCGATGTTCAAGCGGTTCCCTACCGGTGAATTCATCATTAGATCCAGGGATGTTCCGTATTTGGTGTTGATCGGATTGAGGTGCATACACCCATATGTTCCAATCAGGGTCATGAGACAAGCTGGTAGAAAACAAGTCATACCGCGAGTATCCAAAATGAGTCACTACAGAGCATATTTTAAAGATGATGACATCTCGTACAAATGTGAAGCTCAACACATGTGGCACTTGAAGGTCATTGTGGAAAAGGGCTCCATCGAACCAGATCGATACCATGAAGTGCATGTGTATTTCTACCCACCATGGTTGGACGATAGCATAGCAGGAATAATCGAGCCAGGGTTCGGTCGAGGAAACAAAGTCATAGATGAAGTTGCTGAAGCACAGGTGAAGTATAACAAACTGCGCAAAAGAGTTCACGAGTCCGAGGCTGAGCATTTGGAATAACACAAGATCGATATGGAGGAAATCAATGAATGGAGGAAAATGGCTACTAGGTCAACGGAAAGGCTGGAGTAGCAGGGTTTAATGGAGTTAGAGGGGAAGATGAGGAAAAGAGTCATAGACTGCCAGAATGCCGAGGGTAATATAGGAGTACATCTAGTAAGGGCATACTTACTACTGGACATGCGCGACCTGGGGAACCTGATCAATGGAGCCAAGAAAGCCAAACCTGGAGAAGGTCCCTCTGGGACCAAGTAGATTAGGTTTATTTGTTTTAGAATTACTTTTCGAATGTAATAAGGAAAACGCCATTAGTGACTTATTTATTTGTTGTCGGTTTGGATTAGTCTTATTTATTACGTTAATGAAATGAGGAAATTATTGGCTTTAAATTTCTCCAAATCTACTTGTCGCTAGGCCTACCTCGGGCATAACGAGGCTCCCAAATTAGGACACGAATTTACTTTTCCGCAATATGTGTTTAAATACTGCAAATACTTTTCCATAATTCTCACTGACTTAGCTACCTTTTTGTTTTTCCTTATTTTTGATTATTCCCATTCCCCAAGGTTGGTTCACACATACTGGCATCATCAGCATATCACACCAGATCCAGAGGCCCTCCACCTCCTCCTCCTCCAAGTAATTTGAAAATTAAAGGAAAAGATAAGATAGACGATATGAGTGGTGTCAGGAGATACGACGCTACACATGTTGAGAACGTGGAAACTTCCGATGGTCGGAGTACTCTGTTACCAAATGATTTGGTCTTACGGCTGGAACAGAAAATACTTGAATTGCAAGGGGAGCTCGAGCAGGTCCGCAACTTGGAAAACCTCTCCTCGCCCTAAATGTCCCAGATATCAACCAACCAAAGACCCAAAACCCAGTACCTCCTCAAAGCACACCAAACCAACGTCCACAAAATCCTCCCGCCCTCCACTAATATGCAACACCTCCCCAAAATCCTAATCCTTTACCTATACCTACACCCCCTCAACACTAGCATCTCCTGACTCAATATCTGCAAACCACTTATCACACTCCTCAGAATACCCCACAGCATATTACCGATTCTCAAAATTCAACCAATGATCACCACTACACCCAAACCCCCAACATTCATCAAAACAATCCCATATATGTGGAAACCCTACCCCACTCCACTCAACCAATATCATATACACAAGAATCCACCGAGAAGGACCTGCTCATTAAAAACATGACAGAGGAGCTCAAGAAGCTCACAAGCGGAGTCTAGGGTGTTTAATGAGGTAAAGGATTTGAAGTTCTGAATTATGAGGACATGTGCATTCAGCCAGACGTGGAACTGCAGGAGGGTTACAAACCTCCTAAGTTTGAAATGTTTGATGGAATGGGTGACCCAAAGGTACATTTGAGAACCTACTGTGACAAGCTCTTAGGGGTTGGGAATGACGAAAGGATTCTCATGAAGCTGTTCATGAGGAGCCTCAAGGGATACGCCCTATCTAGGTACATAAGTCAAAATCCCAAGAAATGGGCTAATTGGGTAAGCATGGAATCGGACTTCATGGATAGATTCAGATTTAATATAGAAAATGCATCGGATGTCTTCTACATACAGAATCTCAAGAAGAAGCCAACAGATACTTTCTGCGAGTATGCTACTCGGTGGAGGTCAGAAGCAACAAAGGTCAGGTCGGCATAAGAAGAAGAGCAGATGAACAAATTCTTTATCAGAGCTCAAGATCCACAATATCATGAGAGATTAATGGTCATTGAGAATCACAAGTTCTCCGACATCATCAAGCTCGGAGAAAGGGGCTATTTATGATTTATTTCATTTTACACTAAACTCTTTGGGTATTTTTCTGAAATTTTTGGAAACTACACTTTTCAAAGGATTTTTACTGAAATTGGCTTTTAAAGCATGACGGGTCTAGAAACATACCTGGAGTCTCAAATAAGTGAGGATATCTGCTCCACATCTCCCTCTCGGTCACCGGATGAATACTCAATAAGCTAGGGGCAAAGCAATTCTATAAGCCATCTCACCAATCCTCTGCAGCACCTCAAATGGCCCAATGAACCGGGGACTCAGTTTTCTCCTCTTCCCGAACCTCATAACACCCTTCATGGGTGACACCTTCAACAACAACTTCTCCCCAACCATGAAAGACACATCTCGGACCTTCCGGTCCACATAACTCTTCTTCCTAGACTGCACTGTGCGATGTCGCTCCTGAATCAACTTCACCTTACCCAACGCATCCTGAACCAAGTCTGTGCCCAATAGCCTAGCCTCACCCGGCTCAAACCAATCAACCAGAGATCTACACCTCATACCATATAAAGCCTCATACGGAGCCATCTGGATACTCGACTGATAACTATTATTAAATGCAAACTCCGCGAGCAGCGGAAACTGGTCCCATGAACCCGCGAAATCAATGACACATGCATGCAACATGTCCTTTAGAATCTGAATAGTGCGCTCCTACTACCCATCGGTTTGAGGATGAAACAATGTGCTCAACTCAACCTGATTACCTAGCTCCCTATGCACGACCCTCCAAAATTGAGATGTGAACTAGGTACCTCTATCGGAAATGATAGAAACTGGAACCCCATGCAATCGAACAACCTCCCTGATATAAATCTCAGCTAACCGCTCCGAAGAATATGTAGCACCAACAGGAATGAAGTGTGCGGACTTGGTCAGCTGATCGACAATAACCCATATAGCATCAATTCCCCTCGAAGTCCGTGGGAGCCCAACTACAAAGTCCATCGTGATCCGCTCCCACTTCCACTCTGGAATATCTAATCTCTGAAGCAATCTATCCGGTCTCTAGTGCTCATACTTGACCTGCTGACAGTTGAGACACCGAGCCACGAACTCAACAATATCCCTCTTCATCTGCCTCCACCAATAATGTTGTCTCATATCCTAATACATCTTCGCGGTACCCGGATGGATGGAATACCGCGAACTATGGGCCTCTGCTAGAATCAACTCTCGGAGCCCATCCACATTGGGCATGCAAATTCGGCCCTGCATACTCATGACCCCATCATCACCAATAACCACATCCTTGGCATCACCTTGATAGACCCTGTCCTGAAGAACAAGCAAGTGTGGATCATCATACTGGCGTGCTCTAATCTGATCATAAAGAGAAGACCTGGAGGCTACACAAGACAATACTCGTGGGGGATATGATAGATCCAATCTCACCAACTGACTCGCTAAAGCCTGAACATCAAGTGATAAAGGTCGCTCTGCCGCTTGAAGGTAGGCTAGACTCCCCAAACTCTCTGCTCTGCGACTCAGGGCATCAGCCACTACATTGGCCTTCCCTAGATGATATAGAATAGTAAGGTCATAATCCTTGAGAAGCTCCAACCATCTCCTCTGACGCAAATTGAGATCCTTCTGCTTAAGCAGATGCTGCAAATTACGGGGATCAGTGAAAATCTGACAATGCACTCCATATAAATAATGGTGCCAAATCTTCGAGGCATGGACAATGGCTGCTAGCTCAAGATCATGCACTGGATAGTTCTTCTCATGCACTTTCAACTGTCTGGACGCGTAGGAAATCACCCTACTGTCCTGCATCAAAACCACTCCAAGGCCAACTCTCGAGGCATCACAGTAAACTGCATAAGAACCTGAACCTGTAGGCAAAACCAACACCGGAGCTGTAGTCAAAGCTGACTTGAGCTTCTGAAAGCTCTCCTCACACTCCTTTATCCACCTGAACGGATCAGCCTTCTTGGTTAGTCTGGTCATAGGTGCTGAAATAGATGAGAATCCCTCTACAAAACGGTGATAGTACCCTGCCAAACTAAGGAAACTACAAATCTCGGTAGCTGATGAAGGTCTAGGCCAGCTCTAAACCACCTCTATCTTCTTCGGATCAACTTAAATACCCTTACTGGACACCACGTGCCCCAAGAAAGCTACTTTTTTTAGCTAGAACTCACACTACGAAAATTTTGCATACAACCTCTTCTCCCTCAGAGTCTGAAGCATAGTCCTCAGATGCTGCTCATGATCCTCACGAGATCGGGAATATACAAACATATCATCAATAAACATGATCACGAAGGAGTCAAGATAAGGCCAGAACACACTGTGCATCAAGTGCATAAAGGCCGTTGGGTCATTGGTCAGCCCGAATGACATAACTAGAAACTCATAATGACCATATCTAGTCCTGAAGGAAGTCTTCGAGATGTCAGGCCCCCGAATCTTCAACAGATGATAGCCAGAACGCAAGTCAACCTTGGAAAATACCCTAGCACCCTGCAACTGATCAAACAAGTCATCTATACGAGGCAAGGGATACTGGTTCTTTACTGTAACCTTGTTCAGTTGCCGATAATCAATACAAATACGCATATAACCATCTTTCTTCTTCACATACAACACCGGTGCACCCCAAGGTGACACACTAGGCCGGATGAACCCCTTATCTAGGAGTTCCTGAAGTTGCTCTCTTAATTCCTTCAACTCCGCTGGTTCCATATGATAAGGTGGAATAGAAATAGGCTGAGTGCCTGGCACCAGGTCATACCAAAATTAACGTCCCTGTCAGGTGGCATGCCTGGCAGGTTTACAGGAAACACGTCCAGAAAATCACGGACAACAGGAACTGAATCAATAGCGGGAGTCTCACCACTGACATCCCTCACAAAAGCCAAATATGATAAACACCCATTTTCAACCATACACTGAGCCTTAGGTAAGAAATCACCCTGCTATGCACATACTCAGAAGAACCTCTCCACTTAACTCGCGGAAATCCTGGCATAGCTAAGGTCACAGTCTTAGCGTGACATTCAAGAACAGCATGACATGGAGATAACCAATCCATGCCTAATATCACATAAAAATCGACCATGCTGAGTGACAGTAGGTCAAGTCAGGCCTCTAGACCCCCAATAGGTATCACACACGACCGATACACACGTTCCACAATAATAGTATCGCCCACCGGAGTCGACACATGAACAGATGTAACTAAAGACTCACGGGGCATATCCAGAAAATAGGCAAAAAGTGATGAAACATAGGAATACGTAGAACCAGGGTCAAATAAATCTAAAGCATCTCGACGACAGACTGAGATAATACTTGTGATCACTACATCGTAGGCCATAACATCTAGCCTGGATGGAAGTGCATAGATACGAGCCTGGCCTCCTCCTGCACGCCTCCCCCTTTAGGGCGGCCCCTGGCGGTTTGGCCCCCACCCCTAGCTGTCTGCGCGGGTGGTGAAGTAACTGGAGCCGAAGTTGAAGGTTGGACCCTCTTATGAGAAGAACCACTAAAATGACGGGGACACTGTCTCCACATATGCCCAAACTCTCTGCACTCAAAATAACTCCCTGGAACTCAAAACAGGGACTAAGAGAAACCCCTGGCACCAGAATGGCCACTAGAAGAATCATGCATAGAGGAACCCTGAATTGGTGGTGCTCGAGCTGTGCTCTGGGATGGAAGAGCAATGAATGAAAAATAGCCCGACTGAGAGCTGGGGGGACCATGCCCCAAAAATGCACCACTATAGGGTGAACTGGCTGAGGAGGCCTGAATGAACGGCCTCTACCATGCTGAGACTGCCCTCTGGAAGGAGCACCACTAGAACCACCAGATCCACGAGGCCTCTTGGCCTCCCTCTCCTCCCGCTCCTTGCGGCGAACCGAATCAATATCTCGAGCAATATCAACAACCTGCTCGAATGTAGCACCTGATACCCTCTCCCGAGTCATCAAAAGACGGAGCTGATAAGTGAGGCCATCCACGAACCTCCTAATCCTCTCCCTATCTATAGGGACCAACTCGGTGGCATGACGAGCCAACTCCGAAAACTGCATCTCATACTGCGTCACTGATAGCTCCTCTTGATGCAGCTGCTCAAACTTCTTGTGATGCTCCTCCCTGTGAGACTGGGGTACATATTTCTCCAAGAAATAGTGGAGAACTGCTGCGAGGTGAGGGTGATGCACCAATAGGCCAACGCCTCTCGAAGGACTCCAGCCAAGTAAAAGCATCCCCAGAAAACTGAAAAATAGCAAACGAGACCCCACGGGTCCCCAGAATCCCAGTAGTATGAAGAATCCTATGACACTTATCCAGAAAACCCTAGGCATCCTCGCCCTCAGCACCACTAAATGTCAGATGCTGAAGCCTACTGAATCTCTCCAGCCTACGCTTCTCATCATCTGGCATAGGTGGAACCACGGAGTCTTGAACTGGAGCAACCGGCTGAGCTGGAACTTCCCCCGGTGTCTGAAGGCCCTGAGTAACCTTCTCAGGTATCCGAGCAGCTGGAGTCTGAGTAACTCCCCCGGACTGAGAAGTAGCAGCAGTAGATACAGCAATTGCCTGGGCAAGGCTAGTACATACTGTCAAGATCTGAGCAAGGATCTCCAGAAGAGCCGGAATAACAATGGGAACTGCTGGTGCCTGAGCCTGTCCATCTGGAATATCTGCGGCGGGAACCTGATCCTGAATAGTAGGGGACCCTTTGGTGCTACCCTAGTTGCTGCATGGGATGGTCCCCTACCTCTGCCACGGCCTCGACCGCGGCCTCAACCTCTCGCTGGTCTAGCTGGTGTCTAGTCACCCTGACCGATTGCACGTGTCCTCACCATCTGTTAGAGAATGAAACAACATAAGTTTAGATTTCCAGAATCAACAAAATGGCATGACAAAATTCAAGAAAATAAGATTTTTCCTAAGGGTTCTGCGGCCTCTCGAAGATAAGTTCAGACGTCTCCGTACCGATCCGCAAGACTCTACTAAACCTGCTCATGACCGTTGAGTCATATGTAACCTACGCTCTGATACCAACTTGTCACGACCCCAAATACTAAGCCGGTCGTGATGGAGCCTAACATGGAACTAGGCTAGCCAACAATCACATACTGACAGAATATTTTCATAAGTTCCAAATAGGTTCCGATATATCACAAAGTTCTTTCGCTTAAGCAGTTCACAACAACAAAATGAATAAAAGAGTTTATACACTACCCCAAAACCTAGGAGTCAACCGTCATGAGCATCTATGAGTAGTACAAAATAACCTTATTGTCATAATACATCAAGACTCGGAATGAGAAACTAAATACAAAACAAGAAATGGGAAAAGAGATGATGTGGACGCTGAACAGCTACCTCGAAGTCCCAACTCCGGCTCCACAAGAGGGAAGAAAACTAACACTCAGTACCAGCACCTATATCTGCACACAGGGGTGCAGGGAGTAATGTAAGTATGCCAACTCAGTAGTAATGAAAATAAATCAATTCTAAGAAATAAGAAACACATAGGATCAAGTCATCAATTAACAATAAGCACATCCTTTCATTCGAACAGTGTATACATTAAATCAACATGCTTTAAAAGCCAACTTCAGTAAAAATCCTTTGAAAAGTGTGGTTTCCAACAATTTCAAAAAAATACCCAAAGAGTTTAGTGTAAAATGAAATAAATCATAAATAGGCCATCGGGCCAAAACATGTATCATAGATCGCCCCTCAGGAAAATCATCACTCAGATTCAGTCGCTCAGCATAGCTCACAATCACTCAATATCAGCCCCTCGGACAACCTCATTGTCACTCAATCCTCCCAATCACTTGTCAATCGGCACTCAGCACTCGCACTCAGTAGGTACCTGCGCTCACTGGGGGTGTGTAAAGACTCCGGAGGGACTCCTTTGGCATATCATATCCTCACAATCAAGCCCTCAGCCTCACTCAGTCAGAAACTCTCAAAAAGCCACTCGGGCTATCAGTAAAACGGGATACTCGACCCAAAACATAATTTTATATCTCAAAAATAGTTTAAATAAGGCTGAGTTTCGAAATCAGTTAAACATAATATGACTGAGTGTAAATCATAAGTCAACACAGCGTGGAAATAGCATTAAAAGCCCCCAAGGGGTCTAAACAGGTCAGCACAAGGCCCCAAACATGGCTTGCATCCCAAATATAGCAATAGTTGCCACGGGATGGACAAACACCAAATCCCCAATTAGTGCACGCCACACGCTCGTCATCCAGCAAGTGCGTCATTCCAAAAATAGTGAGAAAATACGAAGTCCGGGGTTTCATACCCTCAGGACAAGATTTACAGTCATTACTTACCTCAAACCAACCCAAATACTAAACCGCGATGCTCTTGCCTCCCGAATCGGCTCCCGATTGCTCCGAATCTAACCAAAACCAGATTAATATCATCAATATATGTTAAAGGAACAAGTCCCACTCGAAAATTATCAAAATTAGGCACAATTTCCGAAATTGGCCAAACCCGGCCTTCGGGTCCACGTCTCAGAACTCTATAAAAATTTCATCACGAGAATCCTTATCCTTTCCCGAGTCTATACATATAAAATGCATCAAAATCCGGCCACAATTGACCCCTAAATTCCTTAATTATAAGCCTCAATTTCCCAAGCCCTAAACCCCTAATTTATACCATTAAATTCCACTAATTCCAAGCCTAATCTGTCAAATACCAACATAGAATCGAGTTTTTAGGCCAAGAAACATACCTCCACAGAAGACCCTTTAAATCCCTCTTCAATTTTCTCCCAAAATGCCTCAGCCCGCATGCAAAAGTGATGAAAGTGCCCAAAATTCGCGAAGGCAGTTATTTATACATCCTGCCCAATGAAACTGCACCCGCGGCTTTCTCTCCGCACATGCAAACCCGCACCTGCGGTCCCGGGTGCGCACCTGCGGAAATCCTCTTAAGGCCCATTTCTCCCACCTGCGGTGAATGACCCGCACCTGCGGCTTCGCAGGTGCGGTCCAATCTCGCACCCGCGACTTTTCTTCAGCCCGACCAAATCCCGCACCTGCGCTCCACTTACCACATCTGCGGATTCTGCGATTCCTTCCCAGCTCCCCCAATCTCGCACATGTGGAATCGCACCTGCGACTACCCTTCCGTAGGTGCGGCCACACCAGAAGCCTGGCACCAGCAGCTCCTTCAGCTATATTTTTCCAACTAAAATCCTTTTGATGACTATCTGAAATCATCCCAAGCCCCTCGAGACCCCAACCAAAAACACAAACAAGTCCCATAACCTTATTCAAACTTAGTCGAGCCTTTGAAACACCCAAAACAACTCAAAAACACCAAGATCACATCGGATTCAATCCTATGAACTTTGAGATTTCTAAATTTCGCCAATGATGCTGAAACCAACCAAAACACGTCTGAATGACCTGAAAATTTGCACACACATCCAAAATGACACAACGAACCTGATATAACCTCCGGAATTCCATTCTGACCCTGATACCTAATTTTCCACTTCCGACTGAAAATCGCCAAAAACTCAATTTCGCCAATTCAAGCCTAATTCTACTCCGGACATCAAAACCACATTCCAAACACACTCCTAAGTCCCTAAGCTTTTCCCTCTTCCCGAACCTCATAACACCCTTCATGGGTGACACCTTCAACAGCACCTTCTCCCCAACCATGAAAGACACATCTCGGACATTCCGGTACGCATAACTCTTCTGCCTAGACTGCGCCGTGCGAAGTCCATCCTGAATCAACTTCACCTTACCCAACGCATCCTGAACCAAGTCTGTTCCCAATAGACTAGCCTTACCCGGCTCAAACCAATCAACCAGAAATCTACACCTCCTACCATATAAAGCCTCATTCGGAGCCATCTAGATACTCGACTGATAATTATTATTAAATGCAAACTTCACGAGCGGCAGAAACTGGTCCCATGAACCCGCGAAATCAATGACACACGCACGCAACATGTCCTCCAGAATCTGAATAGTGCGGTCCATCTTCCCGTCGGTCTGAGGATGAAACGTTGTGCTCAATTCAACCTGAGTACCTAGCTCCCTATGCACGGCCCTCCAAAACTTATATGTGAACTGGGTACCTCTGTCGGAAATGATAGAAATTGGAACCCCATGCAATCGAACAACCTCTCTGATATAAATCTCAGCTAACCGCTCCGAAGAATATGTAGCACCAACTTCCACTCCGGGATATCTAATCTCTGAAGCAATCCACCCAGTCTCTGGTGCTCATACTTGACCTGCTAACAGTTGAGACACCGAGCCACGAACTCAAAAATATCCCTCTTCATCCTCCTCCACAAATAATGATGTCTCAGATCCTGTTACATCTCTGCGGCACCTGGATAGATGGAATACCGCGAACTGTGTGCCTCAACTCGAATCAAATCTCGAAGTCCATCCATATTGAGCATACAAATCCGGCCTTGCATCCTCATGACCCCATCATCACCAATAACCACATCCCTGGCATCACTGCGATGGACCCTGTCCTGAAGAACGAGCAAGTGTGGATCATCATACTGGCGTGCTCTAATCTGATCATAAAGAGAATTCTTGGAGGCTACACAAGCCAATACCCGCGGGAGCTATGATAGATCCAATCTCACCAACTGACCCTCTAAAGCCTGAACATCGAGTGCTAAAGGTCGCTCTGCCGCTTGAAGGTAGTCTAGACTCCCCAAACTCTCTGCTCTGCTACTCAGGGCATCAGTCACTACATTGGCCTTCCCCTGATTATATAGTATAGTGAGGTCATAATCCTTTAGAAGCTCCAACCATCTCCTCTGACGCATTTTTAGATCCTTCTGCTTAAGCAGATGCTGCAAACTACGGGGATCAGTGAAAATCTCACAATGCACTCCATATAAATAATGGTACCAAATCTTCGAGGCGTGGTCAAGGGCTGCTAGCTCAAGATCATGCACTAGATAGTTCTTCTCATGCACCTTCAACTGTCTGGACGCGTAGGCAATCCCCCTACAGTCTTGCATCAAAATCGCTCCAAGGCCAACTCTCGAGGCATCAAGGTAAGCTGTATAAGAACCTGAACCCGTAGGCAAAACCAACACCGGAGCTGTAGTCAAAGCTGACTTGAGCTTTTGAAAGCTCTCCTCACACTCCTCAGTCCACCTGAACTGACCACCCTTCTGGGTCAGCCTGGTCATAGGTGCTGCAATAGATGAAAATCCCTATACAAAACGGTGATAGTACCCTACTAAACCAAGGAAACTGAGAATCTCGGTAGCTGATGACGGTCTAGGCCAGCTCTACACCGCCTCTATCTTCTTCAGATCAAGCTGAATACCCTCACTGGACACCACGTGCCCCAAGAACGTTACTGAATCAAGTCAGAACTCACACTTTAAAAATTTTGCATACAACTTCTTCTCCCTAAAGGTCTGAAGCACAACTCTCAAATGCTGCTCATGATCCTCCAGAGATCGGGAATACACCAAGATGTCATCGATAAACACGATGACGAAAGAATCCAGATAAGGCCGAAATACACTATGCATCAAGTGCATAAAGGCCGCTGGGGCATTGGTCAGCCGAATGACATAACCAGAAACTCATAATGACCATACCTAGTCAAGAAGGCAGTCTTCGGGATGTCGGGCACCCGCATCTTCAACTGATGATATCCAGAACTCAAGTCAACCTTGGAAAATACCCTAGCACCCTGCAACTGATCAAACAAGTCATCTATACGAAGTAAGGGATACCGGTTCTTCGCCGTAACCTTGCAGCTGCCGATAATCAATACACATATGCATAGAACCATCCTTCTTCTTCACAAACAACACCGGAGCACCCCAATGTGACACACTAGGCCGAATTAACCCCTTATTTAGGAGTTCCTAAAGTTGCTCCTTTAATTCCTTCAACTCCGCTGGTGCCATGCAATAAGGTGGAATAGATATAGGCCGAGTGCCTGGCACCAAGTCAATACCAAAATCAATGTCCCTGTCAGGTGGCATGTTTGGCAAGTCTGGAGAAAACACATCTAGAAAATCACGGACCACAGGAACCGAATCAATAGCGGGAGTCTCACCACTGACGGCCTTAGCATGACAATCAAGAACAGCATGAAATGGAGATATCCAACCATGCCTAATATCACATCAAAATCAACCATGCCAAGTAACAATAGGTCCACTCGGGTCTCCAGACCCCCAATAAATATCACACACGACCGATGCACACGGTCCACAATAATAGTATCACCCACCCGAGTCGACACATGAACCGATGTAACTAGAGACTCACAGGGCATATCTAGAAAATGGGCAAAATATTATGAAACATAGGAATATGAAGAACAAGGGTCAAACAAAGCCAAAGCATATCGACGACATACTGAGACAATACCTGTGATCACTACATTGGAGGCCATAGCATCTGGCCTAGCTGGAAGTGCATAGATATGAGCCTAGCTTCAACCTACACGACCTCCCCCTCTGGGGAGGCCCTAGAGGTTTGGCCCCCACCCCTAGTTGTCTGGGCGGGTGGTGAAGTAACTGGAGCCGAAGTCGAGGGTTGGCCCCTCTGCTGAGTAGAACCACCAAAATGACGGGGACACTGCCTCCACATATGCCCAAACTCTCCACCCTCAAAACAACTCCTTGGAGTTGGAGACGGGGACTGATAGAAACCTCCGGCATCAGAATGGCCACTAGAATAATCATGCATAGAGGAACTCTGAACTGGTGGTGCTCGAGCTGCACTCTGGGCTAGAAGGGCACCGAATGAAGAACGGACCAGCTGAGAACTACGGGGACCATTCCCCGAAGATGCACCACTATGGGCTGGGCGGACTAACTGAGGAGGCCTGAATGTACGGCCTCTTCCATGCTGAAACTGCCCCCTGGAAGGAGAAACACTAGAACCATCCAATTTACAAGGCCTCTTGGCCTCCCTCTCCTCTCTCTCCTGGCGTCGAACCGACTCAATATCTCGAGCAATATCAACAACCTGCTCGAAGGTAGTACCTGATACCCTCTCCCGAGTTATAAAAAGGCGAAGCTGATAAGTGAGGCTATCCACTAACCTCCTAATCCTCTCTCTATCGGTAGGAACCAACTTGGTGGCATGACGAGCCAACTCTGAAAACCGCATCTTATACTGCATCATTGATAGCTCTCTCTTACGCAGCTGCTCAAATTGCATGCGATGCTCCTCCTTATGAGACTGGGGAACATACTTCTCCAAGAAGATAGTGGAGAACTGCTGCCAGGTGAGGGGTGCTGAACCAACAGGCCTACGCCTCTTGAAGGACTCCCACCAAGTAAAATCAGCCCCAGAAAACTGAAAAGTGGCAAACGAGACCCCACCGGTCTCCAGAATTCCAGCAATACGAAGCATCCTCTGACACTTATCCGAAAAACTGTGGGCATCCTCGCCCTCAGAACCACTAAATGTCGGACATTGAAGTCTACTAAATCTCTCCAGCCTACGCTGCTCATCGTCCGGCATAGATGGAACCACGAAATCCTGAACTGGAGCCTCCAGCTGGGCTGCAACTGCCCCCGATGTCTGAAGGCCCTGAGTAACCTGCTCAGGTGTCCGGGAAGCTGGAGTGTGACTGCCTCCCCCGGCCTGAGAAGTAGAAGCAGTAGAATACACAACAACTACCTGATTGGTGGTACATACAGTCAAGATCTGAGCCAAGGTCTCCTGAAGACACGAAATAACAATAGGCACCGCCGGTGCTTGAGCCTGTCCCGCTGGAGTATCTGCGGCGGGAACTTGATCCTGAATGGTAGGTGGACCCTCTGGTACTGCCCAGGCTGCTGCACGGGCTGGTCCCCTACCTCTACCACGGCCTCTAATGCGGCCTCTACCTCTCACTGGTCTAGCTGGTGGCTGGTCACCTTGATCGGTAGTGTGAGTCCTCACCATCTGTGAGAGAATGAAACAACAAAAGTTTATATTTCCAGAATCAACAAAATGGCACGACAGAATTCAAGAAAAATGAGATTTTTCCTAAGGGTTCTGCAGCCTCTCGAAGATAAGTACAGACGTTTCCGTACCGATCCGCAAGACTCTACTAAACCTACTCATGACCGTTGAGTCCTATGTAACCTAGGCTCTGATACCAACTTGTCACGACCCCAAATCCTAAGCCGGCCGTGACGGCACCTATCATGTAACTAGGCTAGCCAACAACTTCATACTGACATAATATTTCATGATTTCCAAAATTATTCCGATCTTTCACAAAAATATCTTTCGCTTAAGCAGCTTAAAGCAACAAAATGAGTAAAACACTTTATACACTACCCCAAAACCTGGAGTCAACCATCATGAGCATCTACGAGTAGTAAAAAATAACCCTACTATCAAAATACATCAAGACTCGGAACGAGGAGCTAAATACAAAACAAGAAATGGGAAAAGATATGTTGTGGACGCTGAACAGCTACCTCGAAGTCCCAACTCCGACTCCATACGAAGGAAGGAAACTAGCGCTCGGTACCTGCACTTGTATCTGCACACAGGGGTGCAGGGAGTAATGTGAGTACGCCAACTCAGTAGTAATGAAAATAAATCAAGTCTAAGCAGTAAGAAACACATAATATAAAATCATCCATTCACAATAAGCACAGCCTTTCTTCCAACAGTGTATATATTAAATCAACATTCTTTAAAAATCCGACTTCGGGAAAATCTTTTGAAAAATGTGTTTTCCAACAATTTCAAAAAAATACCCAAAGAGTTTAGTGTAAAAGGAAATAAATCATAAATAGCCCCTCGGGCCAAAAGATGTATCATAAATCTCCCCTCGGGCAAATCATCACTCAAAATCAGTCGCTCAGCATACCTCACAATCACTCAGTATCTCGGGCAACCTGAAAGTCACCCGTGCCTCCCAATCACTCGTCATTCGGCACTCGCACTCAGTAGGTACCATCGCTCACTGGGGGTGTGTACAGACTCTGAAGGGTCTCCTTCAGCCCAAGCGCTAATATCAAGCCACCTCGTGGCATCTCATATCCTCACAATCACGCCCTCATCCTCACTCAGTCAGAAACTCTCAGTAAGCCACTCGGGCTATCAGTAAAACGGGGTACTCGACCCAAAACATCATTTTATAATTCAAAATAGTGTAAATAAGGCTGAGTTCGAAAATAGTTAAACATAATATGACTGAGTGTAAATCATAAGTCCACACAGTGAGGAAATAGCAGTAAAATCCCCCAAAGGGTCTAAACAAGTCGATACAAGGCCCCAAATATGGATTACATCCCAAATATAGCAATAGTTTTAAAACACAATTTAACATATGATTTAAAGTAAATACGCAACTCAATAGTTGCCGCGGAAAGGACCAAATCTAAATCCAAAAATCAGTGCACGCCACACCCTCGTCATCCGACATGTGCGCCACTCCAAAAATAGTGAGAAAATACGAAGTCCGGGGTTTCATACCCTCAGGACAAGATTTATAGTCATTACTTACCTCAACCCGACCCAAATACTAATCTGCAATGCTCTTGCCTCTCGAATCGGCTCTCGATTGCTCCAAATCTAACCAAAACCAGATTAACATCATCAATATACACTAAAGGAACAATGCCCAATCGAAATTTATCAATTTTAACCAAAATTCCTGAAATTGGCCAAACTCGATCCCCGGGCTCACGTTTTGGAATTCGATAAAAATCACATCACAATAATCCTTATCCTTTCCCGAATATACACATATAAAATGCATCAAAATCCGACCACAATTGACCCCTAAATTCCTTAATTATAAGTCTAATTTTCCAAGCCCTAAACCTCCAATTTATGCCATTAAATCCACTAATTCCAAGCCTAATCCGTCAAATAACAACAAAAAATCGAGTTTTTAGTCCGAGAAACTTACCTCCACAGAAGACCCTCAAAATCCTTCTTCAATTTGCTCCCAAAATGTCTCAACCCGCATGCAAAAGTGATGAAAAATGCCAAAAATTCGCGGATGCAAGTATTTATACTTCCTTCCCAGTGAAACCACACTTGAGGCCTTTGCTCCGCACCTGCAGTCCCAGGTGCGCACCTGCGAAATTCCACTTAAGGCTCAAATCTCGCAACTGCGGTGAATCACCCGCACTTGCGGCTCCGCAGGTGCGGCCCATGTCTCGCACATGCGACGTTCTCCAGCCAGACCCCTTTTCGCACCTACGCAAACCATCCCACACCTGCGGTGTCGCACCTGTGGCTACCCTTCCGCAGGTGCAGCCACACCAGAAGTCTGGCCTCAGCAGCTTCTTCAGCTACATTTTCCAACTTCAATCCCTCCGATGACTATCTGAAATCATCCCGAGCCCTCGGGACCCCAACCAAAAACACAAACAAGTCCCATAACCTTATTCAAACTTAGTTGAGCCTTCAAAACACTCAAAACAATGACAAAACACCAAAATCACATCACATCGGATTCAAGCCTATGAATTTTGAGATTTCTAAATTCCGCCAATGATGCCCAAACCAACCAAAACCCGTCCGAATGACCTGAAAATTTGCACACATGTCCAAAATGACACTACGAACCTGCTCCAACTTTAGGAATTCCATTTTGACCCTAATAGCTAACTTTCCAGTGCCGACTGCAAATCGTCAAAAACTCAAATTCGCCAATTCAAGCCTAATTCTACACCGGACATCAAAACCACATTCTGAACACACTTCTAAGTCCCAAATCACCTAACGAAGCTATCCGAGCCATACAATCTACATTCCAAGGTCGTTTACCAATAATTCAACTCCTAGTTGTTTTTTAAACTATTAAGCCAATTTAAGAGACTAAGTGTGTCATTTCTCACCACGACCACTCCGAACCTGAACCAACCGACTCAACATGACAAAATCAGGATAGACAACACATAATAAAGCAGAAACAGGGAAAACGGGGCTAATCTCATGGAACGACCGGTCGGGCCATTACACTGCCTCTACTTCCCTTTTATATTATGATTTTTAAAACCTCCACTCTTTGTCCCTTAGGTTCTTAACCACCCCAGTGTGAGCACTGCTCAGGTTCTACATGAGACTCCTGTGAACTCTGACACACTGGGAATTGGTTCCCAATCTCTTGTGAGCTATCTTATAAATGTGTGGATCCAGTGTGAGCATTGCCCTGGGTCCCTGAGGCCCTTGGAAACTTCAACACATCAGAAACCTGGTTCTAATGTGCTATGGGTGAATCACTATGTTGTACCTCAAAGTTGTTATGGTTGAAAGGCCTGGTTCCCAGGTTTATTTGGGCCTAATGAAGGCTCCCTATAGTATATCTTATTATTGTATAATTCATTTGCTATTCTAGTCTGTAATAACTTTGTAATAAACAGATTCTGGGGATATTTAGTAAAGTTGGGGCTTTCTTATTTCTTTTTTTTAAACTGGGTAGAAATCCTGCCTATAGTGTTTCAACTATGCTGTTAATTCTGTTCATTTGGTAAAAACTTTATCAGTTCTATATTTGTGCTTAGAAATCCTGCCTATAGGGTTTCAGCTATGCTGTTAATTCTGTTCATTTGGTAAAAACTGTATGAGTGCTATATTTGTGCTTAGAAATCCTGCCTATAGGACTTTCATTGATGGTATTAATTCTAAGTTCTGTATTTACATCATTAGAGATCCTGCCTATAGGGTTGATATTATAATGGCATTAGAAATCTTGCCCATAGGATCTATCAATATGTCTAACAGACGTGCATTAGCAACCATGCCTATAGGATCCCACTATTTGATTTAATTGTTTTTTAGAAATGTGTACAATTCCCGTATGTATTATTGCTCACTAAATTTCATGCCTATAGGGTTAAATAAATTCAAAAATAGATACCATGCCTATAGGACTAAAATCAGTTTCAACCCTAGAAATCATGCCTATAGGATCAAAAAAATCAATTCAGATGATAGATGTCATACCTATAGGATCAAAATCAATTCAGATAATTAGAAAGCATGCTTACAGGATTAAAAAGGGAAATAAAACATGTCTCTATAAAGTTAAGATCAGTGCTACACCTAGAAATCATGTCTATAGGTCTGTAACCATTAAACTTGTAGAAATCATGCATATAGGATTCCATTAATTGGTTCTGAATTCAATCGCCATTGTCAATCACTTAGGCAATCTACATGTAAGACTTAATAACAATTCTAGGTTTATATTTGTGATGTATTACTGCCTGAAGTGCCCAAATTGTACTGAATAAAATATGTAGGCAAACAACAAGTCTTAACACTCGCCTTAATAAAACTGCCTCTGCACTTTGTTTTCTTACATAGATATCCTGCCTATAGGACTTTAAGGTTAATAAAGTTTGCTGATTCGATTGCGTGCATTTGCTGTTTTATGTGTGGAGGTCAATATAAGACTATATTTGATTTTTATCTGAAAGTCCTAATTTCTTTTGCTTGTCGCCTAGATTTTACATTTTTGAGCAATGTAGGCTGGGTCTAGAACTATCTCAATAGAGGTCCTAATACCTCTAGGGATATAGATAAGGACGAGTAGTGCACGCATAGGGAACGAGCTAAAATCAACTAGAACGCTTAAGTAACAACTTAAAGATAGTAATCGGGTAGTAAGGAGATGATAGTCCCTATGCAAAGTATTATGAGTAACACCCCGACTTGAGAGAGTTACAAATTATTGTACGGGGTGATCCTATAGGCTAAAAAACTTAGGACCCTCCTTTTTATTCCTGTTTTAAAATAACTAGAGTACTTTATTTGTCCAAATTGCTTTCTTCCCCTTAGACTAATTCGCTTAATTTAAGTTCGGCTGGGACCCACCATTGTGGACCTCGAGGGGTGCCTAAACTCTTTCCCTCGAGGTAACTTGAGCCCTTACCCGATCTCTGGTGATGTAACTTGGTTATATGAGTTATCTGCTCTAGATTCCCTAACGCACCTTAATCCGTTAGGTGGCGACTCTATCAATTCCCAATTCCTTACCCTCTCAAAATAAGAGTTGTCCCAAAAATGTCGAAACCCGATTTCACGAGAACAAGGGGGTGCGACAGCATGGAGACTCTGCTGGGGATATTTTTAGGCTCTTACCATAACAAACATGTTTTGTGAATTAGTCTTTAAACATGTCTTTATTATTCTGTTAATACTTGCACACCCCTTCCCACTCTATGTGAATTTATTTGCCTATCTTCATTACTTTATGATTTCTCTTCCCTGTTTATTACTTCTTACTATGGAAACTGAGTTGTCTCTTTGTTTTCTTTCTTAAATGTCTTTAATTGTAAAGATTCGTAAAATTTCGTGGCTAAAAATAATGCCCAAATAGGTCCCCGTGTTATTATAACTGTAGAAATTCTTAAAACGGACCCTTTTTGAGTAAAAAGTACCCCTGGACTTAAAAGATATAATTTTCCATATTTGCGCAGGTTTGCAGTCCACTATGCGATCGCAGATCAGGTATGCGGACCGCATAGTGGTCGCATACTTGGACAGTTTGCCGTCCATTTTGAGTACAGCTATGCGGCCTAGAATGCGATCGCATTTCACGAATGCGGGCCGCATATTTATTGCATTCTTGCACCTTGATTTTTGCCGAGGGAATTATGGGACGCACTATGCGATCATATAACAGGTATGCAGACCGCATATTGGTCGCATACCTGGGCAGTCTGCTTTTCTTTTTGGCCCATTTGAGGGCCATTTATGCGACAAGAATGCAGACCGCATAGCAGGAATGCGATCGTATCCATGACCGTATTTCTGCTTCAGGACTGTTAAAATTCTAATTTGATACCCGACCCCTAGTTCGTTAAAACACTTACCTTTCATTTTAAGCTTATTTTTTGATAAATTAGAGAGAGGAGAGAGTGGGTTCTATAGAAAGAGAGAGTTCCAACTTCATCAAATTTGTTCCTCCATCACTACTCAGGCCTGGAATTGACCAAGTAGGACACCATTTTCTTTACTACAAGAGGTAAGTTTCTACCCCATCAACCTTAATTTCCAGATTTTGTTAAAATGAAACATGGTTAGGTGAGTTCATGAAGATGGGGGTAGGAGTCTTGCATGCATGTAACCAACTAGTCATAATCTAGTAAAAGTAAATGGGTTAGAGTAATCTTTCACTAAAAAGAGGCCACTTAATCTAAAGTAACACCTAGTGTTTGATAGAATGCTCAATTGAGTTCAAGACATGATCATTATTCTTAATTCTAAGTTCAATTATGCCACATTGTGAACTACATTGAAGTTGCTAGAATGTCCGATGGATTGTGGTAGAAAATTTAAGGGAAATTCCGATTCAAGGTATGTATGGTAACCTTAATCTTTGTAGAGTCACCTTGTTAGTGTCCGAGCACACGGTATGAAATTCTTGCTTGAGCATATGTGAATTGATTGTCCTGCTGTGTCGAGGTGTAAGATTTCATTATATGGTTTTCTTAGTTGATTACCATGCTAATTGCGATTGTGAAGGGTGATTATTTGTGCTTATCGTATCATGTTTAAGATTCGTTACATGTGCGAATATGTCAATATGGTAGTATGTGCTACTAAATGAAAGAATGTTAGCGTACTCTAATGTGGGAAGGTATCTAATTGCTAATGGCCGAGTGTGGCAAATGATGAAAAGAAACTGAGGATTGATTTAATTGAGTTAAATAATGATGGCAACACCATATGTGAATTACTGTTTGGTAAGGATTATTGTGCCTTGACTTCATATAGTTGTTGGTTGATATGAATGTATGTTCTTTATGATGAAGATCCCTGTGATATAATTGTTGGTTATTGTTGCTATCAAATGTGATTGTACGGTGGGATCGGGTTGCGCCCCGCAACAAGAAGTAATAAGGGTGGAGAGGTAATAAGGGTTAAATGTGATTGTAAGGTGGGATCGGGTTGCACGCCACAACACGAAGTAATAAGGGTGGAGAGGTAATAATGGTGAAATGTGAATGTACGATGGGATAGGGTTGCGCGCCGCAACAGATGAATAATTGAAATGAGTAACTGTTGAATCTTCATTTGTAACTTTCTGTACATCTATGTGGTACTTGTGTGGTTACTCTGACTGTCTTCCAATTGTGTATTGTTTGATTCTACTTGGAATAAATTTTTTTCATACATACTAGTACTATTCAACGGTACTAACGTCCCTTTTGCCGGGGGCACTACATCTTTTATATGGATGTAGATGGTTCCACAGTAGGTATTTCAGACCGCCGATAGTGTTGTTTCCCCTTCATACCTTCAACAGATCCGGTGAGCCCCACTTCCTCTCGGGGTCGTGTGTAGTCTATATCATCTCTTTTGTATATGTTATGTTTTTAAGGTATAGCCGGGGCCTTATTGCCGGCAAGTATTGTGTAAACCCTTAATACTCTTAGAGGCTCCGTCGACATGATGTGGGTTGTACATATATGTGTTTTGGGGCAGTACTTGTGTTTACTAGTAGTCATGGTCTGAATCGGAATTATTGTATGTTTTGTGATTACCAAATGTCGAAATGATAAAGGATGAAGTGAACTCAAATGGTAAATTCATGCTTAAGCTCTAAATTGCTAATTCATGTGGAATAATGTATATTGTAAACACGGGGTAACGCATTGGGTAGGAAAGGCAGTCCAGGTCCGCTTGACCGGGATCATTCGGTTGGGTGCTGGCCTCGTTCCTCGGTTTTGGGGCGTGACATTAATATTATTAAATACCGCATTTTATCATTTTCATCGTGCAAATACTTGGCAACATGTTATTTTATTTTTGCATAAATCATGCGCAACATCATATCCCACCCGTGCGTAATTAATATCATAGCAACACTTGATGAGTGTTTGCGCTCTTCCTATATCACCCTTCTTGAATTTGGAAAAACTTATTTTTGGTAAAACTAGTCGATCAACGGTGCAGTCGACGATTCCGTGCCTTTCCCCCTCAATTGTCCGCTTGAGGGTACCAGCCTAGACCTCTATAGAAACCTCACTCTGATAATAAATGTGCATGCATCATGGTCAAACCTAGCCTGGGTTAATATGTTGTCTGCATAATAACCCTTTAAGTAAATCCTTGTCCAAAGTCCACCGCGATTTCCATAATCCCAACGGACACAACCACGATATGTGCATTATTTGGAGAAATAAATGTCGATATGCTAATCGTTAATGTATAAATAGTCGAATCCAGAGGGGAAAGGGTCTAACCTTGTTTATTTTGCAGAAAATGAGGCATGAAGTCCTCAGGTTCGGCATGGTCTGAGATATACCACCGTTATTTCTAGATTGGTGGGAGGACCTTCCGTCAAGTGACAAAAATCATGTGAAAAGGGTCCTCAGAAATATACCTTCCTTACTAGACATCCAACCAAACAACATGTTGATTGAGGCTGCTATTATGTTCTGGGACAGAGAAAGGGTTGTATTCCGTTTTGGCAACATAGAAATGACTCCTATTTTGGAGGAAATAGGGGGATTCACTAGACTACCTTGGGACAGTCCTGGTTTATTGGTACCGGAAAATCGCACCCCTAGGGAGTTTCTGAAAATGATGGGCTTAAGAAAGAACGACGACTTGGTATGTTTGAAGAAGTATGATAGTAGCCTATATTATGTACAATAGACGATATTTATACTCTAATTTAACCGCACTTTATAGATGTTTAAATGCTAAAAGATAACAAAATGCTCTAATTGAGAAATTTATGCTTTGCAGGAGCCACTCCGCACTAGGAGGGAGATAAAGAGCGTTTTGGAGTCAATGATGAACATATAAGGCCAATCAAATGATAGCCCAGATGAAAAGAGCGAGGAAAACAAGAAAAAAATGAAAAAAGGGCAGGTCCGCGACCGCGGACCTGGGCGTCCAGTGATCGCGGAGGATAACAGCGAGGAGGCTAGAGTCCGCGGTCGCGTCCGCGATCGCGGACGGGCTGGTAACCGAGACAAAGTGAAAGTGCTTTTGTGTAATTTCCTGGGCAATTAACCTAAACCTATAAGAGCCAAAACTCGCCATAAGTAAGAAAAGAAGCTTGTTTTTAGACATAATTAGAGGCACGAACAAGGGAGAGGAGATCAAGCAATTCTTTAGAGTTTCTTTCTTCTTCTTTCTACTTATCATTTTAAATCATGAATTATATTATTGCTATATTTTGCATTAGTATGAGTAGCTAAACAATTTATCTAGGGTTGATGGAACCAATTGTTGGATGAAGTTTTAACTCTATTTATATATAACTGAGTCGTGTTTGTTCTATGATTGTTCAACTACGTTTTGTATTGTGTTAATTAAAAGGTCCCTTGATTAATCGTGTCTAGTTGCCTTGTGTTGCTTGAGAAAGAACACTTGGTTAGATTGTTGTTGAACAACACCATTTTTGGGTAAATTAAGAGATTAATTACTTGAATTTTGAAGTGGGTTTAGAAGTAACAAAGCTTTGGTGGGATAATTCTGAGTTGCTTAAATTGTTAGCTAGAGTAGTTCGAAAGAATGCTTCTAGTAAATTATCATAATTGATCGAGAGATAATTACGGTAACTCGGAACTCATAATTCTCGTAGAGTATTACTGCGAGATTATAGCTAAAGAGTTAAGAATTAATCCGCCAATTGGGGAAATCAATATCCCTAGATCCTTCTATCCCTGAATTCAATTTTTGTCTTGATTATTGCTAATTTTATTGTCATTTTACATTAGCTAAATAAATTCCACTATTTATTAATAAAAATCTTGCATCCGGAAGTTGTATGAGCTTGTCATTAGCATCACTAAAAGTTGTAGTAAATAGGTTAGTTCCCTGTGGGATTCGACTGCGGACTTGAACCGGATCATATTCGCAGCGACCACTTAGTCCTTTTTATAAGGCGTAGTTGGGCGTGATAAAATTTTAGCACTATTTCCGGGGAACTAACAGTGTTATTTATTACAACTTAGAAGAAATTCTAGGATTTTTTTTAGTTTAGATCAATTTTCTATGGTGTTAAAAAACTTTCCATTGCAGTTCTCACGTTTGAACTCTCTTGTGACTCAAGTATATGCCTAGAAGCTCTTCGAGGACTGGTGAAATTTTCAAAGAACTCTCAAACCTCGAGAAAACATTCAGGACATTAAATCGAGCCAATAAGAAGAACAAACAGTTACAACAAAAACACCAACTCGAAATTGAAATGGACAACGTAGATGACGTTGATGCAAACAACCCAAATAATCGGGTTGACCCAAACAATGGAGTGGTGGAACCTCTTGTGCCAGAAGCTGCTCTTTATGATTGGGCACAACCAATTGCTCACTAGTGGAGGCTGTGGATGTGATATTGCAAGAAGAGGATGGGCCCTTAATGTCAAGGATCCATTGGGAGCCTGCTTGATGAACTTGGAAGAGATGGACGGTGAAGGGTTAGAAGAGGGGGTCATGGCCCTCCAAGGCCAAGGATTCTGGAAAAAAGGAACCTCAGTTCAAGCCCCTACGCTTAAAAGAGAGAGCGATACCACCCGCAAAACCATCAATAGAGGAACCACCACAGCTAGACTTGAAATCGCTTCCAGCCCACCTCAGGTACGCATTCTTGGGTCCCAATTCTACTTTGCATGTTATTATATTATCTGGTTTGCTAGTTGTCCAGGTAGAGAAATTATTGCAGGTATTGAAAGAATGTAAGACTGCCAATTGTTGGACCATGGCAGACATAAAGGGTATCAACCCAACCTTCTACATGCACAAGATTCTTCTGGAAGAGGGGCACAAACCTTCCACATAACATCAACGACGGATGAACCCGAATATGAAAGAAGTTGTAAATAAGGAAGTGATCAAGTGGTTGGATGCGGGTATCATCTTCCCCATCTCTGACAGCAATTGGGTCTGTCCTGTCCAATATGTGACGAAAAAAGGAGGGATGAAAATCATACAGAATGAGAAGAACTAGTTGATCTCAACTCGTACAGTCACAGGGTGGCAGATTTGCATGGACTATCAGAAATTGAACACAGCGACCCGGAAGGACCATTTCCCGTTGCTTTTCATTGACCAGATGTTGGACAGGTTAGCTGGGTGATCCTACTTCTGTTTCTTGGATGGATACTCGGGGTATAACCAAATCTCAATAGCCCAGGAAGATAGAGAGAAAACGTCCTTCACTTGTCTGTATGGCATCTTTTCCTTTCGGAGAATGCCCTTTGGACTTTGCAATCCACCGGCTACATTCCAACGGTACATATTAGCCATTTTCACTGACATGGTTGAGGAAATTATGGGTGTTTATGGATTATTTTTCCGTAGTGGGGGATTCATTCGAAGATTGTCTTCACAACCTAAGAAAAGTGCTCAAAAGATTTGTGGAGACAAATCTGGTGCTAAATTGGGAGAAGTGCCATTTCATGGTACAAGAAGGAATAGTGTTGGGGCATCGAGTATCCAAAGAGGGAATTGAAGTCGACCATGCCAAGGTTGATGTGATTGAGAAGCTTCCGTCACCCACTTCAGTAAAGGTAGTGAGAAGTTTCCTTGGGCACGCCGGGTTCTATAGGCGGTTCATTAAGGATTTTTCCAAGATTTCTAACCCCTTATGTAAGCTGCTTGAAAAAGACCAGCCCTTTGTGTTTTCTGATGCTTTCAGGTTGGCCTTTGAAGAGCTGAAGAAGATATTGGTGACTGCACCCATCATTGTTGCACCCAACTGGGAACAATCATTCGAGCTCATGTGCGAGGCTAGTGATTATGCTATAGGAGCAGTCTTGGGGCAATACAAGGATAAGATGGTGCACCCGATCTACTATGCAAGCAGGACGCTCAGTGGTGCACAACTTATTACACTGTCACGGAAAAGGAAATGATCGTTGTAGTGTTTGCCTTCGACAAATTCAGGTTGTACTTAATTGGCTCAAAAGTTATTATTTATACTGACCATGCAGCAATTAGGTACTTAATAGCAAATAAGGAGTCAAAGACACGCTTGATTCGTTGGGTTCTTTTGCTACAAAAATTCGATCTAGAAATCCGTGACAAAAAGGGGACGCATAACCAAGTGGCAGACCACCTCTCAAGGTTGGAAAGAGAAGAAAAGAGAATGGAGTTTGAAGATATCATAGAGACACTCCTAGATGAACAATTACTTGATGTGATAATGGAGGAGGCGCCATGGTATGTTGATATTGCTAATTACTTAGCAAGCGGTATTTTACCTTATGATCTCTCCTCAATTCAAAGGAAAAAGTTCTTATGTGATTGTCGGTCTTATTATTGGGACGAACCTCTACTTTTTAAGATATGTGTTGATAACATGTTCCGGAGGTGTATCCTCGAGAAAGATCAACCTGCTGTTTTGCAGGCTTGCCATGCTTCACCATATGGTGGACACTTTGGAGGAATCCGGACAGCAACAAAAGTGTTGGAATCGGGATTGTATTGGCTTACTCTGTTCAAGGATGCCCATGATTGGGTCAAAAGTTGAGATGAATGCCAAAGGACAGGCAACATATTTCGCCGTCACGAGATGCTGATGACCACAATTCAAGAGGTGGAGGTTTTTGACATGTAGGGGATCGACTTTATGGGACCATTCCTCAGCTCATATAGTAACAAATATATATTGGTAGCGGTTGACTATGTCTCCAAGTGGGTCGAAGCGGTGGCTCTCTCAACCAATGATGTAAAATGGGTGACAAGTTTCCTAAAGAAAAACATCTTCACACATTTTGGCACCCCGAGAGCTATAATCAGTGATGGTGTAACCCATTTTTACAATAGAGCGTTCGCACGTTCGCACGCCTGTTGGAAAAGTATGGAGTTCGCCACAAAGTAACCTCACCGTACCACCCACAAACAAGCGGGCAAGTTGAAGTGTCCAACAGGGAAATTAAAAGTGTCCTTATAAAAATAGTGAATGCAACAAGGAACAGTTGGGCAAAGAAGCTGGATGATGCATTATGGGCGTACCGCACAACATTCAAAACTCCAATTGGTATGTCACCGTACAAGTTGGTGTTTGGAAAGGCATGCCACCTTCCGGTCGAGCTCGAACATAAAGCACTATGGGCATTGTGGCAGTTGAATTTGGATATGGAGACCGCAGACACCAGAAGAGTCACTAGGTTACATAAGCTCGAGGAATTCAGGTTTCAGGCATTCGAGAGTGCTAAACTATACAATAAAAGGATGAAAGTAATACATGATAAGCACATCTTAAATTGGCACTTCAAACCCAGAGAGCTAGTATTGTTATACAACTCGAGATTGAGATTGTTTTCTGGTAAGTTGAAGTCCTGATGGTCAGGACCCTTCATAGTGGTACAAGTGTTCTTAAGTGGAGCTGTTGAGATTGAATCAGAAGATGGGATAAATAAGCTCAAGGTGAATGGTCAAATGTTGAAACACTACCTTGGAATGGCCGAAGAAAAAGGGGATAGAGTGGTAATAAGTTTGGAAGAGCCCCAGTACGCGAATGAGGAGTGATGATCAAAGCCTGCGTCGTGCTGCGACGTTAAATCAGGGCTTCCTAGGAGGCAACCCATGGTTTGTTCTAATTCGTCGTGTCGCGACGTTAACTCAGGCGCTTCTTAGGAGGCAACCCATGATCTTCTTTTGTTTTTCTTTTGTGTTGTATTTGATGTGAACAATATTAACCAAACTACTAGAGTTCAGGGAAAGATTTGGGCACATCGGAAGGATTCGGGGTCAAAAGCCAACCCCGGAAGAGGTAAAAATTGAAGAAAATAGAAAAATGTTCTGCGACCGCGGTCCTAACCGCAGACGTGAACGCGGACGTTGGCATAGTCTAAATTCCATCCCCACTTTCCCCGTTCTCAAACCTAACGAATTCCCTCCCTCTTCCCCTCCCCCCCCCCCCTCAAATACT
>ML323515.1:0-83741 GCA_005239505.1 Nicotiana paniculata | reverse complement strand
TTCCCTCCCTCTTCCCCCCCCCCCCCCCCCCTCAAATACTCAAACCTAACGACTTCCTCTTCCCCCATCTTCCCCCTCTAACAACAAAACTCTCTCCATTAACAATGATCCCACCTCCATCGTCTCAAGAATCTCAAGTAAGCACATGATTTCTCTCTTCCTTCTTAGTTCATCTTTCTTATTTCTTTTGTAGTTTTAGTTTCCGATTTTGTAATGATTTTAGATTAAATTTTTTTTCTTTTTATTTTCTAGTGTATACAATGGGTAGGAAAAATCATGACTTTCTTGTATAGATGTGGATTGTGGTATAGATGGGTGTGTGAGGTCGTTAGATTTGATATGGGAGGACTGGTCACTCCATGGGGTTATTTGTGCTACTTTGTAGCCATATGCACACTAGGTGTTAGTTAAATTGCCTCAATGAGCTTTAAATGCAATTGTGATCATGGTACGGGTGAAGTCTGAGTAACCGCCCGAGGTTCACATAATTTGCACCCCTACTAATAGTGACACTTGTTTTATCAGGTATCATGAATCCCTCCCCGAAGAGATGTGCTACAGGATCCTCGACCAGTGGATCGGGAGGTTCCTCTAAAGCTCGGGCACCGGCTAGCACGAGCCAATTTGACAATCACCGGTTTGTATCTAGAAAAGCTCAGGAGCATTTTAGTGAGAAGGTGTCAAAGAAGCATGTGGTCGAGAGAGCATTTGACAGGGAAGATCTCCAGATTGAATGCCCAAACATGTATCAGGAATTGATGAGGCGCCGACTCGACATAATCTTTGAAGAGCTGGAGGAAGGCAACATGATGCTGGTGCGGGAATTTTATGCCAATTTCCCGGAGCATCAAGACCGGATTTGCATAGTGCGACAGACAAGGGTGGATGCTTCACTCGATGTAATCAGACGGGTGTATAGGTTGCCAGTTTTCGATGGGGGTGAAGATTTCTATGAGACATACCGACAAAAGTCCGTCACTTGGAATTTATTCATCCAAACCATTTGTCTGCCAGGAAAGGAGGTAGTATGGGTTACACCTGGGAGCGTCTTGCAATCATCATCCTCACTTGGGAGGAAAACTGCTGGCTTACCATAATCAACAATCGTTTGCTGCCATCGCACAACACCACTGATGTAAATGGACCTAGGGCGATAGTGATTTGATGTTTTCTGAATAGACGAGATTTTGATGTGGCCCGGCTCATCTAGGCGGAAATGTTCGCCCGCTCACCCGAGAAGAAGTATGGATTCTACTTTCCATATCTACTTACCAGATTGTGCCGAGCGGTGAGAGTTCCCGAGAACCTCAACATAGATGGGAAGGTGAAAAAGGAGGCCACGTTCTGGGCAAGAAAAGTAACCATCGAGAAGGACTCGCTGGTACCTGGAGCTGCTCACGATGACACCTCGGATGAGTCGGAGGGTGATAATAATGGTCAGGAGGAGGCTGTGGATGACTCACCCCCACAGGTGCATATCCCAGATGAGGCAGGTCCATCTCAGACCCGCCGAAGTACCCGCTTGACAACTTTGGAGCAGGATGTGGCAGGGTTGCGCACTTCGATCACAGAACTGGGTACTAGAGTTGATACTCTAGCTAATCAAAATGCAAAGTCCGAAAAGAAGATTATGGGCTGGCTGCGAGAGCTAGGACGAGCTTGTCACCTCGACCCTGGCACTGTCTCTGACTAGGACTGAGTTACCAGGGAAGTCTCCTTACCTTACCTTACCTTGCTTTAATTATTTGACATAGGGACATGCCAATTTTTTTAAGTGTGGGGTGGGGAATGATGTTGTACGTTGTTGTATATGTATATAATTGTTTTGTAGTTTTTTTGTTAAGTTAACTTTGACTTGGCCCGACGATGGATACAACTCGATAGGTTTCTTGAGGGACTAAAGTTGAACAAAAAGAAACAACAAAAAGATTTTGGTTTTGTAGTAGTGTATCAACTCCCCCTTGGTTTTTCTTTAAACCACGATTCTTTTCAAAGGGTTTTATTTGAATCGGGTGTAGTTAGTTTTTTTATTTTTAGTTAGGAACTTAGGGCAAGGGGAAAAATTGAAATAGGATCCCTTAACTCCATGGTGCCTCGAATATAGACACTTAGGCTCATTGGTTGACTCTTGTGAGAAGACCTTAAAATGTGTGTTCTTGATTTGGCTTAAGTACCCTGAGTTGAGTGTCTGATGATCTAAACTGGATTGAGTCATGTGCCATGTGTGTGTGAGTCTTTGTGTATACTTTGCTAACATTTAACGCCTAGAACTTTCCCCGTGTGTTTGCAAAGCGAAACGGTAGTTTTATTTGGTCTAGGAAGTGATATAGGCATTTCATTGTTGAACCATATATATACATGTTCCACCCACCTAATTTCTATATACCATAGTTAACCCCTTTGAGCATGTAATCCTGTTTCTTTGGCAACCACATTACAAGCCTTACCCAATTTTTGAATTGTCCATATATTTGAACCTTGTCACCTCCTATAAGCACTTGAATTGTGATGAAATATGTAAAAGTTAAAGTGTGGGGTGGTTGGTTTGGCTTTTGAGTGGAACTGATGAAATAAGGAGAAAGGTGCACTGTGTTGAATAGTATCCACTCGGGTAAAAACATGAATAAGAAACTGCCCCTCGGGCGTAACATCACTCAGAATTAGCCCCTCGGGCATACCTCACATTCACTTATTATCAGCCTCTCGGGAAACCTCATAGTCACTCATAATCATCCCTTTGGACAAACTCACAGTCACTCATACCTCCCAATCTTTCGTCACTCGTCACTTGGCACTTGGCACACGCACTCAGTAGGTACCTGCGCTCACTGGGGGTGTGTACAGACTCCGGAGGGGTTCCTACAGCCCAAGCACTAATATCAAGCCACCTCGTGGCATATCATATCCTCAGAATTAGGCCCTCGGCCTCACTCAGTCAGAAACTCTCAAAAATCCACTCGGGCTATCAGTGAAATGGGGTACCCGACCCAAAACATCATTTTATATCTCAGAAATAGTGTAAATAAGGCTGAGTTTCGAAATCAGTTAAACATAGTATGACTGAGTGTAAATCATAAGTCAACGCAGTGAGGAAATAGCAGTAAAAGCCCCCAAGGGGTATAAACAAGTCGGCACACGTCCCCAAACATGTCTTACAGCCCAAATATAACAATAGTCTTAAAACACGATTTAACATTTGATTTAAAAGTAAATACACAACTCAATAGTCGTCGCGGAAAGGACCAAGTCCAATTCCAAAAATCAGTGCACGCCACACACTCGTCATCCGACATGGGCTCCACTCCAAAAATAGTGAGAAAAATACGAAGTTCGGGGTTTCATTCCCTCAGGACAGAATTTACAGTCATTACTTACCTTAAACCGGCCCAAAAACTACTCCTCGATACTCTTGCCCCTCGAATCGGCTCCCAAATGCTCCGATCTATTCAAAAACCAGATTAATAACATCAAAATATGCTAGGGAGACAAAACCCATTCAAAAATTATCACAATTAGGCACAAATCCCGAAATTGGCCAAACCCGACCCCCGAGCCCACGTCTCGAAATCTGATAAAATTTACATCACAAAAATCCCCATTCTTTCCCGAGTCTATACATATAAAATGCATCGAAATCCAACAACAAATGACCCCTCAATTACTCAATTAAGGTCTCCAATTATCCAAGCTCTAACCCCCAATTTACACACTGATTTTTCCCTTAATTTCACCCTATTTCAGTCCAAAAATCACATAGAAACGAGTTTTAGGTTCAAATATCTTACCTCAACAAAGTCCTCTTGATTTCTCCCTTCAAAACCCTTTCCAAAGCTTCAAACCCGCATGAAAATGGTGAAAGAAAGACCAAAATTTGCTAAGGACCCTTTTTATATGTTCTGCCCAGGGATTTCCGCACCTGCGAGAATCACTTAAAAGCCAATTTTTCCTCACCTGTGATACAAATTCCGCACCTGCGACTCCGCAGGTGCGGCCCCAGCTCCGCATATGCGGTCTTCCTCTTGTCCACCCAAAATCCGCATTTTCGGTCTCTTGTCCGCTTCTACGAGGCCGCACTTGCGGTCCCCTATCCGCAGGTGCGGTTACACCAGCAGCTTCAGCTGCAATTTTCCAACTTTAAATCCCCCGATGGCTATCCAAAATCACCCCGAGCCCCTCGGAACCTCAACCAAACAGGCCAACACATCTCATAACCTTATTCAAACTTAGCCGAGCCTTCGAAACACCAAAAAACAACGCAAAAACATCAAATTCACCTCGGATTCAAGTCTATGAACTTTGAAACTTCTAAATTCCACCAGGGATGCCGAAACCATCCAAAACACTTCCGATTGACCTAAAAATTTGCACACATATTCAAAATGAAACTACAACCCTTCTCCAACTTCCGGAATTCCATTCCGACCCCTATAGCCTATTTTCCACTGCCGACCCGAAATCGCCAAAAACTAACTTTCGCAATTCAAGCCTAATTCAACAACAGACATCAAATCCACATTCCGAACACACTCCTAAGTCCCAAATCACCTAACGAATCTATCTAAACCATAAAATCTACATTTCGAGGTCATTTACCAATAAGTCAACTTCCGGTTGACTTTTCCACTATTGAACCAAGTTAAGAGACTAAGTGTCTCATTTCTCTCCAAAAATCGCTCTGAACCCAAGCCAACCAATCTAACACAAGATAATGAAGTTGAACCACATATAACGAAGCAGAAACGGGGGAAACAGGGCTATTACTCTCGGGATGACCGGTCGGGTCTTTACATCCTCCCTCACTTAAACATATGTTCGTCCTCGAACGTGCCAAGAGTTGTTCTCTAGCACCATTAAATTGTCGTGTAAACTCACCATGCACATACCCGGGGGTGATCCCACGTCACCCTATCCCATATAGGTGCAATAGCACAACACAGCTGAAATTTCGAAATCCAACCTGACCCATAAACCTTAGAACTAAGCTCCCACTTATGAAATAATTTACAAGATTAAAATTCCACAACTATAAACTGAATAAGTCTGAACACGCTGAATCAAGCCATATATGTAACCCCAGATGTAATCACATAATATACCGCATGACTCAAACACTAGCAATAACTCCTAATCATAATAGCTGCTCAAAATAACCCAATACCGGTAAATAACCTCTTATCAAGCAAAGCCTCACTTTAGCACTTTCATAAGGTGCCGATGATGAGAAACCATTCGTCTGATCAGTCAGACATGAAGATCCCCCTTCCCAAATAGGAATTATAGCAGATTTCTAAGTTGACTCCCGATATTTATACTTCCAACTATGCTGTAGACAATTCTGACAGTATTCATTCTAGGTCCAATGACCTCTTCTTATCCAACACGACCACTCTGATGACATGACACATCAATACAATACAAAGTCATAACCTGTGCAACTCGTGCACTCAATAGCAACATCCCAATGTAATCAAATTATATAAAAGATTCACACGAGAGGACCATCCCTGCCAACTCAACAAGTACCATCACAACACCACGCCAAAAGCCTCCACACATCAAAAAATCAAAACACACGAATCTGACACCAAGGATCATAAATCTGCTACAATGCGTGATCCTATCCACACACTGTTCTGCATAAAATACTTCGAGTCACCTTGCTAAAAAATCAATAACCATGCGCAATTTGACATCAAGTACTCAAAGTGCGTTGCCCTAACCACAGGGAATCGGAAGATACCATGCCACACGAACCCGAAAGAACATAACCAATACGTCTCAATCCTGCAATACTCAATTACTTACCTTACTCAAATCTAGATATAAATCCCAATTAGAACCGCACCATATGTGCCTATAACCAACAATCACTACTCCTCGCAACCCCGAATGCTCATGGTAGAAATTCTGGGTTTGGGTAGAATTAGAGAATTTTGTAAAAATGGAATTTTGACCTCGAATTGGGGTCGAATTTTTAAACTAATTACATATTCGGGCTCAGGAGTGAATGGCTAAACAGGATTTGGTCCGAACCTCGAGTTTGGACCAAGCGGGCCCGAGGTCGATTTTGAATTGGAAGAATTGACTAAAGTGTGATTTTTTATCAAACGATCTCGGAATCTGGATTTGAAGGTTCCAACATATTCGTATGATGATTTTGGACTTGGTCGTATGTGCAGATCGGGTTTTGGATGACTCGGGAGCGTTTCGACGCCTATTAAGGAAGTTGACATTTTGAAAGAATTTTATAAATTTGGGTTGAGGTGTATTTCAATGTTATCAATGTCCGTTTGGGATTCCAAGTTCGTGAATAGATATGTATGGTGATTTTCGTATTGGGGCGTGTTCGGAAGTGGAATTGGAGGTACGTAGGTCATTTCGGGGTCATTTGGCGAAAGTTAGAAAATAGAAGATTCTTAGAAAGTTTGACTGAGAGATGGACTTTTTGATATCGGGGTCAGATTCCAATTCCGGAAGTTGGAGTAGGTCTGTAATGTCGAACGTGACTTGTGTAAAAAATTTGAGGTCAATCGGACGTGATTTGATAGGTTTCGGCATTGAATGTAGAAGTTTCAATTTCTAAAGTTCATTAAGCTTGAATTGGGGTGCGATTCATGATTTCGACATTGTTTGATGTGATTTGAGGCCTCGAGCGAGTTCTTATCATGTTTTGGGACATGTTTGTATAATTATTTAAGGTCCCGAGGTCCTCGGGTGGATTTCGGAAGGTTAACGGAATGGATTCCGGACAAAGAAAGCTGCTGAAATTTTCTGTTGCAAAAGTTGTTCGCCAGAAAATTTCTGATGCATGGAGTTGATTTTGGAAGCTCATATCTTGCAATATATAATAAATCTGAACATGAAAGTTGTATCCCTTACATTTTAGTTTCCATAAAGATAAACCATTCATCATTTAGATATTTGTACAGAAAGTTATGATCGATTGAATGAAGGCTAGTAAAGCTGTTTTTGCAATTTTCCCAGAAATTTCTGATGCGAGAAGCCTACTTTGGAAGCTTATATCTCGAAATGTATAAGAAATTTGAAAATTTACAAAATATGAAAGTTGTAGATCTTGGATTCTAGTTTTCCAAAAGTTAAACCATTCATCATTTGGAAATTTGTACATAACGTTATGGTCCGTTGACTGAAGGCTAGTAGTAGTTCACTTTTGCCCGAAAATCAGGCAAAGTCGCATTTCATACATGCGACTTGCCTAGGCAGAATGCCTAAAAACGGGAGTCAGCCATTTTTTACTCAGTTTTGAGTTTTGAGTCTTGGATTTGGGCGATTTTTGGAGCTTTTGGAAGAGGGTTTTCACCTAGCACTTTGAGGTAAGTAATTTCTACACAACATGAGTTTAATACATAGATTATGGATAGATTAACATGTAAAAATTGGTGAAATCAAGGGTTTAGATAAAAACCTAGGTTTTGTATAAAAATGAGATTTGACCACGAAAATGGTTATGAAATTTGGTAAAAATCATATATTTGACTTCATAAGGTTATGGGTAACAACTTTCTTCGAAAATTTCCGGAGGTGAATTTTAGGAATCTTACATTTAGGGTTGGGTAATCACCTTAATAGTTGGAATATGAATTTTTTGAACATGTATTGATTAGTTTATACACTATTTCATTAGTTTTGGATTGTTCTGCACAGAATTGAGGATTTGAGCATAATCTTGAACCGGAAAGTGGGCTTCGGAGCGAAGTAAGTCTCTTTTCTAACCTTGTAAGAGGGAATTGTCCCCAGAGGTGAAATAATTAATTATGTAATACTGTTTGTGGGGGGCTACGTATGCACGAATTGACGAGAGTCCGTGCGTAGCTACTATAATGCTTAAGTCCGAGTAGTCTAGGATCCAAAAGCATGCTTACTTGTCGTACTTGTAAATTTATTGTCAATTTAAAATGCTTAATTCATATCGAACTTTGCAAATGAATTTCAAAAATTAAACATTATTTCTCTTAACCGTTAAAGGATAAATTTGTTAATTTCCTGCGTAATTGTTTCATGATGAAGTCTTGATTGACTATTTGAATGTGTGTATCTATGAGTACATGCGTCGCATGTATGATTCGCGAGCGGGGTAGCTCTTTATTTATATGTAACCGCTTCGCAATTATATTGCGCGAGCGGGATGATCCTTTCTGTCACGATCCGAATCCTAATCCAGGTCGTAATGGCACCCAATAATGTAGTCAGGCAAGCCAACATCAATCTACTGGTGAGTTTCTTTTAATTTACCAAAACATTTCCAACACTTACTTGGTTTAGATTTTTGACATTCGGCAAAAACGAATAACTTAGAGAATCTTAAGCAGAAATAGTCATAAAAGTCATAATTTAATATTTACATCCCAAAATAATGTCTACTTGTGTGTGCCAGGAACTACTGTCACAAGTATACATGCATATTAGTAGAGTAAAAACAAAAAAAGTAATAGACTGCCCTACTGGCTGAAGAGGAATAGACAGAAATAACAAAAGAATGCTCCATAGTGCTGCTGAGGGTCGTCAAGAGGAGAAGCTCACCGTGGAGTCTAGACCATGTATATATCAGGGACGAACTCCGGACTGATACTAGATGCACCCGCCTCAAAACCTGTACAATTAAGTACAGAGCGTAGCATGAGTACATAGACAATATGTACCCAGTAAGTATCCAGTCTAATCTCGAAGAAGTAGTGACGAGAGGTCGACGTGACACTTACTAGGGTCAAAATAATATGTTTTGAATGTAAGGCTAAGTAGGGATGGCAATCATGAATAATAATGAAGACAGGAACATCAAATATCCTTTACAAATACCTTTACAGGTCAAGTTCTCTAGCATACAAATTACCTAGTTTTCCTTTTTCATGGTATTTAACAGATACATAATCACAAAACACCCAACATCTAACAAACACATAACATGTCGTGAACGTACGGCTGACACAACGCGAACATAAATGTGCACTGCCAAAGGGTCGAATAGCTCAAACAATAGATGCATATATTACACCGTTGATGAATCGAACATGCGACGCGGTTGACATAACAGTAGGGCTACCCGCTCGCGAATCATACATGCGACGCGGGTACCCATATACATACACATAATTAACAGGAAATCAGGAATTCAGTAGAGAATATACTTACAGAGAAGGATTCAATAATATAAATTTCAGAATGTAACCTCCTAGATGTTCACTTAATAATTCAAGGATATTAGGCAACCTAAATTAACATTTAAGATTATAGATACAATACATACAGCATGCTTGTGAATCCTAAACTCCCTGACATAACATAATAGTTGCTACGCACGGACTCTCGTCACTTCGTGTGTGTGTATCCCCCACAAATAAAGACATGCAATTATTTATATTCACCTATGGGGACGATTCCCTCTTACAAGGTTAGAAAGGAGACTTACCTCGTGCCAAGCCTACTTTCCGAGTCAAGAACGCGCCCGAAACTCCAAATTCATCGCTCAAGAACTCGAAGCTAGCCAAACATCACATAAACAAGTCAATCTATGCTCAAAAGTCCATAGTTCTCCTACTTAAATGGTCATTTCAACCCAAATTGGAAAATCCTAAAATACACCCCCGGGCTCACATGCTCGGATTCCGGAAATTTTTGGAGGAAATACTTACCCATAGCCTAAGGATCAATATTATATGGTTTTTGTATGATTTCTTAACAAATTTCTTGGTAAATTCTTGTTTTTATCAAAACCCTAGGTTTCGCTCTAAACCCATGATTTCTACTAATTTAAGATGTTAATCTACCCAAGAATTCAAGTATTAAACTCACATCATGGTAGGAATTATTTACCTTATATTTTCTAGGCCGAATCCCTCCTTCACCAGCTCTCCAAATCGTCCAAAATGATGAAAAGTGGTTCAAAAATGGCTAAGTATCGCATTTAAGACGACCTCATTGCCTACAGGTTTTTCGCACCTACGGCTCGAGGACCGCAGCTGCGGTCTCGCATCTGCGAGAAGAATATCGTATTTGTGGAAAAGAGGGAGAGGGTCAGTGGTCGCATCTGCGGAGCAGAGACCGCACATACGGCTCCGTTTCTGCGGAAAATGATCTTCACCTGCGGAACTGGGCAACATCCCCTGGAGTCGCACCTGCGAGGCTGGGACCACAGAAGCGGTCTCGCGCCTGCGTTTATACCTCCACAAGTGCGGTCGCACCAGCAGTTTTTTAAGGCTGGTTTTTGCCTCGTGCGATGCCCGAATGGCATCCGGGCCCATCCGAGACCCCGTCCAAATATATCAACAAGTCTTAAATCATAATACGGACTCGCTCGAGCCTTCATAACGTCAGAAACAATGTTAAATCTAAAAATCATACCCCAAAACCTATTGGATCAAACTTAAGAACTTTAAGTTCTTGAATTCACTTTCAACACGTCGAAAAGTGCCTATACTACTCTGAATGACCCCAAATTTTGCGAGCAAGTCATAAATGACATAACGGAACTATTCCTGGTCTCGGAATTCCGTTTGGACCTCAATAACACAAAAACACATCCCAAACCTCAATTTGAACTAAAGGAAATTCTTATTTCACTATTTGGCGCCGAAATGCTCCCGGGTCATCCAAAACCCGTTCCGAACACACGCCCAAAGTCCGAAATCATCATACGAACCTACCGGAACCTTTGAATCTCGATTCCGAGGTTGTTTACCAAAAATGTTGACCGAAGTCAAACTTGGTCTTTAAGGCCAACCTTAAGGAACTAAGTGTTCCTATACCACTCCAAACTCCTCCAAACCTCGAACCACCCGTCCCCGCAAGTCATAGATCAATAAAAGAATCTACAAGAAGTCTCATTTAGGGGCACGGGGTCCTAGAACACAAAATGAATGGTCGGGTCGTTACATTCTCCACCTCTTAATCAAATGTTCATCCTCGAACAGGTCTAGAATCATACCTGGAGTGTTAAATAAGTGTGGATATCTTCTCCGCATGTCCTTCTTGGACTCCCAAGTCGCCTCCTCGACTGGTTGGCCCCTCCATTGGATCTTTACGATGGAAACCCTCTTGGAACTCAACTGGTGATCATGCCTGTCAATGATAGCAACTAGCTCCTCCTCGTAACCCAACCTCTAATCTAGCTGAATGGTGCTGAAATCAACCACGTGAGAGATGTCGGCATGGTATCTCCGGAGCATGGACACATGAAAGACCGGATGAACCCCTGATAAACTGGGAGGTAAAGCAAGCTCGTAAGCAACCTCCCCAACTCGTCTCAACACCTCAAATGGGACTAAAAACCTTGGGCTCAACTTGACCTTCTTCCGAAACCTCATAATACCCTTCATCGGCGAGACCTTCAACAGAAACTTCTCGCCCTCCATAAATGATACATCACGCGCCTTCTGATCCGCGTAACTCTTCTGTCTAGACTGTGTTGTGCGAAGTCTCTCCTGAATCAACTTCACCTTCTCCAAAGCATCCTTCACTAGATCGGTGCGGTAGCTTAGCCTCGATAGGCTCAAACCACCCGATGGGAGAACGACATCGCCGACTATACAAGGCCTCAAATGGAGCCATATCGATGTTGGACCGATAACTATTATTATAAGCAAACTCGACCAAAGGCAAGAACTGGTCCCACTGCCTTCCGACATCAATCACACATGCCCTGAGCATGTCCTCCAATATCTGAACTGTCCGCTCCGACTGCCCATCGGTCTGAGGGTGGAATGTTGTGTTGAGCTCTACTCGGGTGCCTAAATCACTCTGTACTGCTCTCCAGAAGTGCGAGGTGAATAGAGGACCTCGATCTGATATAATGGACACAGGCACACCGTGAAATCGAACTATCTCTCGAATGTAGATCTGGGCCAACCTCTCTGAAGTATAAATAGTAGCTACTGGAATGAAATGTTCCGACTTGGTAAACCTATCCACGATAACCCAAACCGCATCAACCTTCTGCAAAGTCCAATGAAATCCAACTACGAAGTCCATAGTGATGCGCTCCCATTTCCACTTAGATATAGGCATCTGCTGAAGTAGGCCTCCTGGCCTCTAGTGCTCACACTTAACCTGCTGGAAATTTAAACACCTAGCCACATACTCGACTATGTCTTTCTTCATCCGCCTCCACCAGAAATGCTGACTCAAGTCACGATATATCTTCGTAGCACCAGGATGAATAGAATACCGTGAACTATGAGCCTCCTCTAGAATCCTCTCTCTCAGGCCATCAACATTAGGGGACACATAAGCGACCCTGAAGTCTCAGAACACCATCCTTGCCAATAGAAACCTCCTTGGCACCACCCTGTACCACTGTCTCCAGAGAGCCACCAAGTGCGGATCATCATACTGCCGAGTCTTGATCTCCCCCAATAATGAAGACTGAGCCACCGCACGTACGAGAACTCGGCTGGGCTCTGAAAGTTCCAACCTCACCAGGAGATTAGCCAAGGACTGAATGTCCAAAGCTAGAGGTCTCTACTCTACTGAAATGATAGTCAAACTACCCATACTCTCCGCCTTCCTACTTAAGGCATATGCAACCACGTTCGCCTTGACTGGATGATAAAGAATAGTGATGTCATAATCCTTCAGCAACTCAAGCCACCTACGCTGCCTCAAACTAAGATTCCTCTGCTTGAACAAGTGCTGCAAGCTGCGGTGGTCCGTATAAACCTCTCAAGGCACCCCATACAAGTAGTGTCTCCAAATCTTAAGAGCATGAACAATCGCCGCCAACTCCAAGTCGTGCACAGGGTAATTTTCTCATGAACCTTCAGCTGACGTGAAGCATATGCAATAACTCGCCCCTCGCGCATCAACACACATCCTAAACCAACACGTGAAGCGTCGCAATAAACTGTATACATCCCTGAGCCGGAAGGCAACACTAGAACTGGTGCTGAGGTCAATGCTGTCTTGAGCTTCTGAAAGCCACCTCACACTCATCGAACCATCGAAATGGGGCATTCTTCTGGGTCAATCTAGTCAGAGGGGCTGCAATGGATGAAAAACCCTCCACAAATCGGCGATAATAACCTGCCAGACCCAAGAAGCTCCTGATCTCTGTAGCTGAAGTAGGGCGTGGCCAACCCTGAACTGCCTCAATCTTCTTAGGATCCACCTTGATACCCTCTCCAGATACCACATGTCCCAAGAATGCCACAGAATCCAACCAAAACTCACACTTCAATTACTTAGCGTAAATTTTTTGTTCTCGTAAGGTCTGGAGCACAACTCTCAAATGATGCTCCTGCTCTCCCAGGCTACGTGACTAAATCAAAATGTCATCAATGAAGACGATGACAAAAGAATCAATATAAGTCCCGAACACCATGCTCATCAAATCCATAAATGCCGCTGAGGCATTAGTCAGGCAAAAGGACATTACTAGGAACTCATAATGACCATATCTCGTACGAAAGGCAGTCTTTGGAGCATCCGAGTCCCGAATCTTTAACTGATGGTACCTCGATCTCAGGTCAATCTTAGAAAACACCCGAGCACCCTGCAACTGGTCAAACAAATCATCAATACGCGGCAATGGGTACTTGTTCTTGATGGTGACCTTGTTCAACTGGCGGTAGTCAATACACATTCGCATAGTCCCATCCTTCTTCTTCACAAATAACACTGGAGCACCCCAAGGCGATACGCTCGGTTTGATAAACCCCTTAGCCAATTGGTGGTCCCAAACCGCAGACGCAAGTATACGTGGTCATAGCAAGTAATATAATGTTAAATCAAATGTCGAACCCACAGGGACTTGCTTAAACTACTTATTGAATCACTCTAATTGCTATTTAATCGAGCCAAAATAAAATCCAAGAATATAACTGATTCATACTATGATTATATGAACTAATTATCAAGTAACAAGAATATTGTTGTGTATTCAATGGAGACAAATATTCCAGGGTTGTGATCAGTTCACCATTCATATTGCATTCTAATTAACTCTCCCTTTCATATAATTCACTCATGGTTGCTAATTAATCGATAATTGCTCTCGTAGCCTTCTCCCGAAGTACTACTCGCCTATTCTCAATAGATTAACGCCTATATTCCTATGAAATTAATCTATTAGAATGCACTAAGATTACGATGTTTAATTAAGCACGGTGACTAGGTATATTCCTATCCTAACCACAAATCCGCTCCCCTGAAGGGTTAAGATCGCGCTCTCTTCAATTCTTCTCTAATCTATATACGGCTTTCCCAAGCATAACATAAATAGTATATAGAACCTAATTGCTGGCCAAACAATTAAGCAATTAAACACATAATTGAAGAAACAACCATATATTGAGAGAATTAAAATTAAGGTTAAGTTAATATCGAATAACAATATTCATGGCTAAACCACAACCCCAGAACAATGGGTGTTTAGCCACTCATACTAGAATTAAACAATTTCATAAGTCTTTGCATCAATGGAAAATACTAGATTAAGATGAAAAAAACTGATAATCCTTTGCTTCTTCAATGATCTTGTGTGTATATTCTCTCCAAAAATAGCATCCTCCCCCCAAAGGTTTGTTATTCGGTCTATTTATACGTTTGGGATAAACCCTAAACGTGTAGGAGACTTCTATTCTAACCGAGAAACACTTAAAAACCTTTAAAACTCGGAGTTGACTGGACCAGGTACCCAAGCGTTAAGCCCCAAACGCCCCCTTAACGCCAAGGCAGGCCTGGCGTTAGGGGTCTAACGCCTGGATAACGCCAGGGTCACCCTGGCCTTAAGGTCCAAACGACCCCTTAACGTCTGGGCATGTCTGGCTTTAGGGGCCAAACTCCCGGGTATTGCCCGGGTCACTCCTTTTTGACTCTTGAGCGTATTTTCGATGTTTATACACCCATTTAGCTCGGCTTCCATCTCCAATTCACCTACACATGAAATAGACTCCATTATGCACATATAACGTGTATGTTTACCACAAAGGCACATAAAATGTAAGCACATAACTATGAATTCTAGCCACGCATCACTAATAACTCCTCAAGTTGTTCTTTCAATTCCTTCGGAGCCATACGGTATGGGGGAATAGATATAGGCTAGGTGCTTGGAGCTAAGTCAATGCATAAATCAATATCACGATCTGGTGGCATGCCTGGAAGGTCTGTGGAATACATCAGTAAACTCTCGAACTACCGGCACTGAATCAATCGTCGGGGACTCGGCGGTGGTTTCCCGCACATAAGCAAGATAAGCCAAACAACCCTTCTCGACCATACGTCGAGCCTTCAGGAAAGAAATAACTCGACTAGCCGCACTAACTGAGGAACCCCTCCACTCCAATCTCGGCAACTCGGGCATGGCTAGAGTAACAGTCTTGGCATGGAAATCTAGAATGGCATGATAGGGAGATAGTCAATCCATGCCCAGGATGACTTCAAAATCAATCATATCAAGCAACAAGAGGTCCGCTCTGGTCTCGAACACACAGAATGTAGCCATACAGGATCGATATATCCGGTCCACAACCACAGAATCACCCACAGGAGTGGATACATAAACAGGAGTATCCAAAGACTCACGAGGAATATCCAATAAATGAGAAAATAGGGCCGATACATAAGAATAAGTGGACCATGGGTCAAATAATACCGATGCATCTCTACCGCATACTGAAATAATATATGTTATCACGGCATCTGAGGCCACTGCATCTGATCTGGTCGGAATAGCATAGAATCTGGCTGGAGCATCGGATGACTGACCTCCTCTTGAATGGACAGGAGTTGGTTGGGCTCCCCCTGCTTGGCCTCCACCTCTAGGACGACCTCTCCAACCTGTCCTCCACCTCTGGGTGGCCGGACCGCCGGTGCTGAACTCACAGGCTGGAAATTCTACTACACTACCTTGCTCCGAAGTCTAGGACAAGTCCTCTTAATATGACCTGGATCCCCGCACTCATAACAACCTCTCGGCAACATGGTTTGCTGCCCTGAAGGACCCTGAATAGCTGGAGAACGGTATGAAATCTCCGAAATAGCATTGAAATAAGGGTTGGAAGAACCATGATGACCAGAATACCTATCAGAGGAACCCCAAATGGCTGGTGGGCGATAAGAACTCTCCGGCATAGCGCTGAAATAAGGCCTCGTGGGAGCACCTCGAGGAGGTGGTGGGGGTGCTAAACATGGGGGCCTACTGGGATGGCCCCAACCAAACTGACCTCTGCCCCTGGCTGGAGCACCTCTAAAATCCCCAGAAAATCTAGCTCTCTTATCTTGCTGCCCCTGCTTTCTGCCCCTCGATCGATAACCCCCAATCCTGCGAGCAATCTCTACCACAAGCTTATAAGGAGTCTCTATCTACACCTCTCGGGCCATGTTGGCCCTAATACCTGAGTGTAACCTGGCTACAAATCTCTGCACTCTCTCTGAGTCAGCAGGAAGTATCATGAGTGCATGACGATACAGCTTAGAAAACCTAGCCTCATAGTCGGTCACTGACATCTGACCCTACTCCAGATGCTCAAACTGATACCGCAGATCTTCCCTCTCATAGGGTGGAATATATCTATCCAGGAATAACTGAGTGAACTGCTCCCAAGTGAGGGGAGGAGAATCTGTCCGCCTGCAAGAATGTAGGACTGCCACCATCTGCGGGCCCTGCCCTCTTGCTGAAAAGTAGTAAGGTCAAATCCATTGGACTCCAGTATCCTCATGTTGTGCAGTCTGTCCCTACACCTATCAATAAAGTCATGGGAATCCTCATGACCCTCACCTCTGAAGACAGGAGGGTGTAGTCGGGCCTATCTGTCTAATAACTTATGCGGATCACCGTCCGCAACTGGTCTGGGCTCAGGTGATGTTGCTTCTACTGGCTGAATCCTGCACACGGGCAGTGTACCCGGGGTCTGATAGACTGTTGTTGCATGTCCTGCAGCCTGGACAGTAGGGGTCTGTGTCCCCTCTCCCGCTTGAGATGTGACCGGATCCGCTGGAAGTAAACCAGCCTGAGTCATGGTGTCCATGAACCGCATCATACGAACCATGACCTCTTGGAATCTTGGCGCCGTCATAAATTCCAATGGGGCAGGATCTATTGGGGGCACCTCGCCCTGCTCCTCAGTAATGGGATCCTCTGCTGGATCTGCTGGTGGTGCAACTGGAACATCTCTGGGACGCCCTCGTCCCCTATCTCGGGCCAGTGCCTGTTGATACCCAATTTTTCCCAAAATATTTTTTTAAATTGCATATGTACCTTCAAAATCATGCATTAACAACGATTGGTATTTTTCCATAATTTTTCTATATTTTGTCTAATTTATCTAGCATTTTATTTCTAATAAAATAATTACAAAATCTCATCACAAATAATTTCAAAATCATGTCTTAATTTAATTTATTGTTTATGGCCCTATTTATCTCATAATTAGCCAAAATGGCATCTTTTAGCTATAATTGCAATAACTTTGCAATTATAGCCCAAGTATATAATTTTATACTATATTTTTTACCGGAAATTAATCATTTGTATTTTTAAATACTAAATAAATTTTTTAAACTATTTTTGGTGCATGAAATTCATTTTTTATAATTATTATCTATTTTGCAAATTATTTTTAATTAACTTAAGTTGGGTATTTAACAAATCGCCACTCTCATTTTAATTCTAGCCTAATTAAACCAGCCCCCAAACCCAACAATATTATCCCAAAACCCCTTAAAATACAAGCCCAAAAACCTTGAGCCCAATCTGATATGCCCAACCTAATACCCCATTTCAATCCCGACCGTTGATCACTCAGATCAACGGTCCAGATCTCCCTTACCTTAATTAAACTATGCAACCCCCCCCCCCCAACCCTTATCATTTCCCTCACACACCCGTTGTCACTCCTCTCTTCTCTCTCAAATCCTCTCAACCAAACCCTAGCTCTCAAGCGCCGTCACCAGCATAAAAACTCCACCTTGTGATGTTTCTATGCATTCTCAGGCCACTCCTGGCATTCTACGCTCCATGGCTCCCTCACACGCCGGATTATTTCTACCCTAAGGTCCTCAAGAGAACCAAAGGCGGTTCAACTCACACCCATGGCCTTTTCATGTCGTTCTCAGGCCACCCTTGGTTGTCCGAGTAACATCTTTCCATCTCCGGCTAAACCTATGGTTTCTAAGCCTGATTCTCTCTACCTCTGGGTTATCTCTCTAAAACCCTAACTCATCTCTTGACTCTTCAGATCTGCAATAGATCTGAGTATATTCTAAGTTATTTTACTGTTTTCCTTAAAGATCTCTCCGATTTTTCAAAAATGCCTCTTCGTCTTCAAAGTTAGGGTTTCTTAACCCCTTTTCAAAATAACTTTTCCTTCTGATTTTCCGTATTATTCTATGTTTTTTACTATGTTTAAATGCTTATTCATGTTTTTTCCCTTTTATCTGATTTATTATGTCAAAACCCTAAGTTTCTTGGTCTTAACCATAGGTTCTGAGTCTGTTCTTGCTTATTTGTTCATTTGATTCATTTGCATGACTATTATTTATGAATCGTTCAGAGCTTCTGTGACTTTACCTTATTAGGGTTTCTGACTCTTGCTTCTTCCGCTTATATTATGTTTATTCTGTTAATTCCTCTAATCAGCTCTATCTTCTCTAGTTGAATCCCTGATTCTATGTGATTCTTACTTTACTATGTTTCTGATTTTACTTCTCTTGCCTATTATGTGTTATTCCGTTTATTCATAGAAATTTGTGTTAATTCTCCCCTTAATCAGTATTTTTCCTATTTGAATCCTAATTTTCTGTGATTAACATCTTTTACTGATTTCAACCTCTAAAATATTTTCTTGCCTTATTTTATGGGCGATTATGCTGTCAATCGATTTTTAAGTACTTTCCTTAATTAGATCTTCTAAACCTAGCCTCTGTTACATGTCTTATACTTCTATATGCTGAGATTGTTTCCATATGTGTTATATTCCAGTCACATATGGTACCTTTCCTTATTTATTACATGTCTATTACCGTTTGAAGTTAACTCCTAAATTGAAGGGAGTACTTACACTGATTTTACGCTGATTGATTCTCATTCCCTAATCACTGCATGACTTTTAATTTTACCTTATTCTCTACCTATTTTCAAACTATATATACATTGCTCTTTCATTCACTTAAGACACGAGCACATTGGTTCAAAAGCTCTCTCTCTCTCTCTCTCTCTCTCACTCAAAACTTTCTGCTCTCTTTCTGTATTACTTACTATTATCCTAAGTTAGCCGGCTGCAAGCCAAGGCTAACTATTGTGCTCTCCTGTCCCATCACTTTTGTGTTTACTGTCTTCTTTACTGGTATGTTTTGATTTCAATTCAAGTCCCAAACCAGTATGCTTCTTTTACTTCTTCAGTTTATTATGTTTCTATATGTGGTTTTGTTGTTCAACCTGCAACTAATATGTCTACTTTACTGCTTTATCAGCATGCATCTGAATATGTCCAACTCCTTAGGATCAGCCTGCTTATGAACCCCCTTTTGTAGTATACCTCAATGTGACTCTGCCTTACTTATGTTTTCCCTGATGTCTATCATGAACCTTTTTGTGCAAAGCAGTTAGCTATCCTAAGTTGTCTGACCCTGTGTTTGTTCTGAGATTCATGATATGCTGATTCCCTAAACCCGTATAAGAATTTTCATGCTCCTGTAACTATGTGTGCACTACATGTGCTCTATGTGTCCCCAATCCCCATCATCCCTGTGTGTAGGTTTGTTCTTCCTTTTTTGGTTCTGTGTTCTTTAAGTATTGCTGAGTTTGGTTTTGGCTCTATGTTTGATTTGCTGTTGTTTAACTATATAACTCTCTCTTCTAAAAAGTTGTTTTACTGAATGACTCCCTCTTTTATTTCATAAAACTCTTTCAAGCAAGTCTCTTTTAACACTGTTTTCTTACTAAAACCTTTCCAAAACTATATAAAGCACTCTCACTCTACTCTTAGGTCCTTAGGTTCTGCCCCTCCAGTGTATGACTTGGGATTCCTATGAGATCCCTCTAAACTCTTATGCACTAGGGCTGGCACTTCCACACTGCAATTACTCAATTATGGTTGTGAAATCTAGGTGTGAGCACTGCTCGGGATCCCTTGAGGTCCTTAGGGAACTCTGAAACACCCGGATATGAGAAAGGCTAGAAATATTTGGGCATTTGAGGTTCTGAGAATCTGGGCCTGTTTTCAGGCTCCCTATAGTGTAACTTCTTATTTTTCTTTATCTATTTATGTAATTCATTCACATTGGTTTGTAATAATTGTTGTAAATGAATATTGGGATTGATAGTGAAAAGGGGAGGGTAGTTATGTCTGTTATCAACATCGATGGGTAGAAATCATGCCTTAGGTTTACATTCCCCATGTGCGCAGTAGAATTCATGTTTAGGACCAACACATGCAAAGCATATCATACATTAGATATTATGCTCTTAAGTTTCATGTATACTGTTTCAGCATCATATTATTTTATCACTTAAAAATCATGCTTCAGGCTAAATAATAGAACTAACGCGAACTGTTGTTCCTGCACATTTTTGAAGTCATGCTTAACAATGTTGTAATCTTTTTTTGCATCCTGCTCTACATATCCTGAGATCATGCTATGCATTTAGAAATCCTGGTTTAGGAACTATGCATATAAATCATTCTGCATTTTATATGCACATTAGATACCATGTTTTAGGACCTCACTAAGTCACACCCAGCTAAGCTACTGATACATGAAAAGGGACATAAGACAGTCTCACATATGATTATCATGTGTTAGTAAAACTGGTAATAACCCCTGTGTCTTTGCAACACTTAGAACAACATGCTTTAGGTAAAACAACTTCCAAAGTGTTTTAAATAATTCTGGTAACTATTGTGCATTCCCCCACGCCTAGGCAAGCCTTAGGTAACCAAATTTTATAAAACTGGAAGATTGTTGCTTTTCTATTTACTGCCTAATGGTTAATAGGCTAAAAATCAGTAGGCAGACTGATTAGGCCCCTGCTTCTAGGTTTATAAAATAAATCCGCATATCTCTTATATTCTGATACTCACCTAGATATCATGTTTTAGGATCCTGCTTAATAATACTGCCCTTGTTTGTGTTTGAGACGTGTTGTTTACATGCAATATTTGTGGAGGTAAACCTGAGCCTCTTAATTGCTTCTTTCTTGTTTTATCTGTTCAAGTCCTATCTGTTCTTGCATGTCGCCTAGTATTTCTCCTTTTAAACCTTAACGGTCTGTCTAGAACTGCCTATAGGTAGAATTCCTTAATTCCTCCAAGGCCATTAAGAAGGGACGGGTAACAGCACGCATAAAGATCATTAAACAACACTCGCTTTAATAACCGCTAAGGGGTGGGAAAGGGTAGATATGGATATGATATCCGGTGCGTTAATGAAACGTGTATCCCCTCTTCTGAGGATGATTACCGGGCATTGTACTAATGTGATCCTATAGGATAAACAACCTAGCACCCCTTATCCCTTACATATGTGTGTTTAGATCATAACTCTTTCAAAACCTTTTATGTGTGCTTAGACCCTAAAACCTTTTAAAACTTTAGCACATATGTGTGCTTAGACTGCGAATCTTCTCAAAAATCTTTATTTGTTTACCTATGTGTTTTTATTGCTTATGTGCTACCTGTTTTAAAGTTCACAAAGTTTGTTTGGCCGGGAACCGCAGTTGTGGACTTCGACGGGTGCCTAACACTTTCTCCTTGAAGTAATTTTAAGCTCTTACCCTATCTCTGGTTATCCAATCTGTGTTTGTAACGACCCTTAGTAGGTGCCCTAACGCACCTTAATTCGTTAGGTGGCGACTCTTCAATTCCTTACATACCTCTTTTCCCAAAAGGAAACGAATTGTCCCAATAATGTCAATACCCTGACTGATCCGAAAGGAGAGGGAAAAGAGGGCGCGACAGCATGGAGACTCTGTTGGGGATTTATCTAGGCTTTTACCATTTTAAACTTCTTTGTGAACTTTTCTTTACTTTGTTAATACTTGCAACCTTTCCTTTTCCCCCTTTATGTGCAATTAATTATCTATCGCTTTCAAGTACTTGTTCTTTTCAAAATCAAAACTGACATGTTTCTTTTTGTTTTCTTTTGTAACTGCTTTTCAATCATAACTGTTGTATTTACCGCTTTCATAACGTGCAAATACATGACAACATGCTTTTATTGCTCATTTATTGTTGCATAATCATGCTCAACATCATATTCCACTCGTGCCTATACAAATCCTATAGCAACGTTTGATGAGTGGTTGCGCTCTTCCATTTTATATCACCCCTAAATTCGAAAAGGCTTCTTTGCAGTAAAACTAGTCGATCAGCGGTGCAGTTGACGGTTCCGTACCTTTTCCCCTCAAGTTGTCCGCTTGAGGGTACCAGTCTAAAACCCCATAGAAACCTTTGATGTTTAGCTTAAAGTGTATAGATTTCTATGTATATCGCCTCATATTTTACTTTTGTTTCGTGAGTTTTAGATGTTAAATATGATAATTTATACTAATTTGAAGTGTTTTTTATGTTTAGGAATGATTCGGGATCAATTGGGGGCGAAACGCGCGAAATTAGAGCCAAAACGGACGAAACCAGGATTTTGCGATTTTGGGCGCCACAGGCAGGGCTGGGCGTTGGCCAGGGCGCCGGTGACGTGAGCTTTTCTTGTTTTGACCGGGACATGGTTATTTCGGACCTAACCCTACCCAAAACATATAAAAGCAAGTCTAATCTTATTTTTGAGGCATTTATGCCACTTTGGAGAGAATATACACACGGAATTGCTAGGGAGCGAAGGATTCTTAGTTTTCTTCATCTTTTTCTAGTATTTACAATTAATTCAACACTTATGCAATTGTTTGATTTTAGCCACGCATACTCTGTTGTATTGTGCATTCATCATGGTCAAAGCTAGCCAGGTTAATGTGTCGTCCGCAAAATAACCCTTTAAGACAACCTTATCCAAAAGTCCATCGGTTTTTTCATAATCCCAACAGACGCAATCACGTTTTGTGCATTTATTTGGAGAACTAAATGCATGTATGCTAATCATAAGTGTATAAATAGTCGAGTCTGGTGGGGGTAAGGGTCTAACCTTATCTACTTTGCAGAAAATGAGGTACGAAGTCCCCAGGTTCGGCATGGTCCAAAGAATACCACCACTGTTGCTGGATTGGTGGGAAGACCTTTCGCCAAGTGACAAAGACCATGTGAAGAGGGTCCTTGGAAACTTGCCCTCTTAGTAGATATCCAACCAAACAACATGTTGATCAAAGCAGCCACTATGTTCTGGGACAGAGAAAGTTCTATGTTCCATTTTGGCAACATAGAAATGACCCCCCTCTTGGAGGAGATAGGGGGCTTCGCGGGATTACCTTGGGACAGTCCAGGTTTGTTGGTGCCAGAAAACCGTGCCGTTAGGGGGTTCCTGAAAATGATGGGTTTGAAAAAGAACGATGATTTATAGTGCCTGACAGAGTCCTACATACGTTTTGACTATCTCTCTGAATGATAAGGTCATAGAAAATCCTATCGTATCTTCCACGATGAATTCTCTATTACTTACTTGGGTCATATTCACCGCAGGGTTATTGTGTTCGTTGTTTGCTTCATGTATGATAGTATTTCCAAGAAAAGGAGATAGGATTCACACTAGACTAGCTATGGTAGCCAAAACCTTAATGGAGGGGATCGAAGGGCAAACATATACCATTATCCCTATGATCATAGCAGACATATACCGAGCCTTGGACCGCTGTCAGAAGGGGTTCAAACACTTTAAGGGTTGCAATCTACTACTACAGGTTTTGTTATTGGGGCATCTCCAAAGGGGTCAATATCGTCAAGAATTTCCACGAAGGGCGTGGAATGATCATATAGCCTTCCATCACCCTAAGAGAATGACCTACATCCCAGACAGGTTTTCTCAACCGGAAAATGCTACAGAATGGACGCAGTTTTTTGACAATTTGATCGAGGACCAAGTTCAATGGATGTTCGAATGGTTCCCTACCAGTGAATTCATCATCAGATCGAGGGATGCTCTGCACCTTGTGTTGATCGGTTTAAGAGGCATGAGACAGGCAGGTAGGAAGCAAGTTATACCGCGAGTCTCTAAAATGAGCCATTACAGGCATTATCTACTTCGCTTCTCTTTCGGGCTAAGCTCTGCCCCTTCAATTCGAAAGACTAAGCTCTATCTTGACAACATTATATTATTGCATATCATGGGCTGAAATATCGCCAATCTGTCCAAAGGCGTCATAGTCTAACGGCATTATCCTCGTAGCCGGAAGACACCATGTCATGGCCTGAGGATCTCTCTCAATTTGCATATAATTATTCAAAGGCATCATAGTTCGGAGGCACCATATTCATGGCCCGAGAACATCATTTCATGTCCTATGAATCTCTCATCAAGCCATTCATGGCCCAGGACATCATAGTCTAAGGACGTCATCCCTAACCGTCCAAAAAAAACTTTCATAGTCCAAACTTGCATCATGTTTAAATTTATGCATAGTATACACTTGTATTGCTTTTATTTGCAGGTAACCCGACAAGCAACGGCTATCCCAGCAGGAGAAATCCCTCTCCAGTTCTCCCAACAGTATCAAACCCGATATCCCGCAAGCCGTTCATTTGCTAATCCCTAGATGTTGCGTCCATTCTTGTGATAACTTCATGTTCGCTGATGAATCCAGAACTACATACGGCCTGATTCCTGTAAAACCAGGGATATGTAGGCAGCTCAGAAGCCAGAGCGTGGCCTAAACCTCTTTAACCGTTTCGCTCGGTCAAAATTGGCATTTATATTACCAGACAACTCTTTCATCCTTTTCGGGTAAAGAGGGGCAGCTGTTGATACCTAATTTTTTCCAAAATATTTTTTAAAATTGCATATGTACCTTCAAAATCATGCATTAACAACGATTGGTATTTTTCCATAATTTTCCTATATTTTGTCTAATTTATCTAGCATTTTATTTCCAATAAATAATTAGAAAATCGCATCACAAATAATTTCAAAAGCATTTCTTAATTTAGTTTATTGTTTATGGCCCTATTTATCTCAAAATTAGCCAAAATGGCATCTTTTGGCTATAATTGCAATAACTTTGCAATTATAGCCCAAGTATATAATTTTATACTATTTTTTGACCGAAAATTAATAATTTGTATTTTTAAATACTAAATAAAATTTTTAAACTATTGTCTGTACATGAAATTCATTTTTTATAATTAGTATCTATTTTGCAAATTATTTTTAATTAATTTAAGTTGGATATTTAACAAATAGCCACTCTCATTTTATTTCTAGACTAATTAAACCAACCGCCAAACCCAATTATATTAGCCCGAAATCCCTTAAAAATACCAGCCCAAAAACCTTGAGCCCAATCTGATATGCCCAATCCAATACCCCATTTCAATCTTGATAGTTGATCACTCAGATCAACGGTCCAGATCTCCCTTACCTTAATTAAACTAAACGACCCCCCCCCCAAACCCTTCTCATTTGCCTCACACATCCGCCATCACTCCTCTCTTCTCTCTCAAATCCTCTCAACCAAAACCTAGCTCTAAAGCGTCGTCACCGGCATAAACTCCACCTTGTGATGTTTCTATGCATTCTCCGGCTAGTCCTAGCCTTCTACGCTCCATGGCTCCCTCACATGCCGGATTATTTCTACCCTAAGGTCCTCAAGAGAACCATAGGCGGTTCAACTCACTTCTATGTGCTGAGATTGTTTCCTTATGTGTTATATTCCATTCACATATGGTACCTTTCCTTATTTATTACATGTCTATTACCGTTTGAAGTTAACTCCTAAATTGAAGGGAGTACTTACACTGATTTTACGCTGATTGATTCTGATTCCCCAATCACTGCATGACTTTGATTTTTACCTTATTCTCTACCTAGTTTCAAACTATATATACATTGCTCTTTCGTTCACTCAAGACACGAGCACATTGGTTCAAACGCTCTCTCTCTCTCACACACTCAAAACTTCCTGGTCTCTTTCTGTGTTACTTACTATTATCCAAAGTTAGACGGCTGCAAGTCAAGGCTAATTATTGTGCTCTCTTGTCCCTTCACTTTTGTGTTTACTGTCTTCTTTACTGGTATGTTCTGATTTCAATTCAAGTCCCAAACCAATATGCTTCTTTTACTGCTTCAGTTTATCATGTTTCTAATATGTTTCTATTTGTGGTTTTGTTGTTCAACATGCAACTAATATGTCTACTTTACTACTTTATCAGCATACTTCTGAACTATGTGTGCACTACATGTGCTCTATGTGTCCCCAATCCCCATCATCCCTGTGTGTAGGTTTGTTCTTCCTGTTTTCGTTATGTGTTCTTTAATTATTGTTGAGTTTGGTTTGGCTCTATGTTTGATTTGTTGTTGTTTAACTATATAACTCTCTCTTTTCAAAAGTTGTTTTACTGAATGACTCCCTCTTTTATTTCACAAAACTGGTTCAAGCAAGTCTCTCTTAACACTGTTTTCTTACTAAAACCTTTTCAAAACTATATCAAGCACTCTCACTTCCACACTGCACTTACTCAATTATGGTTGTGAAATCTAGGTGTGAGCACTGCTCGGGATCCCTTGAGGTCCTTAGAGAACTATGACACACCCGGATATGAGAAAGGCTATGAAACATTTGGGCATTTGAGGTTCTGAGAATCTGGGCCTGTTTTCAGGCTCCCTATAGTGTAACTTCTTATTTTTCTTTATCTATATATGTAATTCATTCACATTGGTTTGTAATAATTGTTGTAAACAAATATTGGGGATTGATAGTGAAAAGGGGAGGGTAGCTATGTCTGTTATCAACATCAATGGGTAGAAATCATGCCTTAGGTTTACATTCCCCATGTGCGCAGTAGAATTCATGTTTAGGGCCAACACATGCAAAGCATATCATACATTAGATATCATGCTCTTAAGTTTCATGTATACTTTTTCAGCATCACTTTATTTTATCACTTAGAAATCATTCTTCAGGGCTAAATAATAGCACTAACACGAACTGTTGTTCCTGCACATTTTTGAAGTCATGCTTAACAATGTTGTAATCTTTTTATGCATCCTGCTCTACATATCGTGAGATCATGCTATGCATTTAGAAATCCTGCTTTAGGAACTCGGCATATAAAGCATTCTACATTTTATATGCGCGTTAGATACCATGTTTTAGGACCTCACTAAGTCACACCTAGCTAAGCTACTGATGCATGAAAAGGGACATAAGATAGTCTCACATATGATTATCCCGTGTTAGTAAAACTGGTAATAACCCATGTGTCTTTGCAACACTTAGAATAGCATGCTTTAGGTAAAACAACTTCTAAACTGTTTTAAATAACTCTAGTAACTATTGTGCATTCCCCCACGCCTAGGCAAGCCTTTGGTAACCAACTTTTATAAAACTGGAAGACTGTTGCTTTTGTGTTTACTGCCTAATGGTTAACAGGATTAAAATCAGTAGGCAGACTGATTAGGGCGAATCATACATGTGACGCTGGTACCCGTATACATACACATAATTAACAGGAAATCAGGAATTCAGTAGAGAATATACTTACAGAGAAGGATTCAATAACCTAAATTTCAGAATGTAACCTCCTATATGTTCACTTAATAATTCAAGGATATTAGGCAACCTAAATTAACATTTACGATTATAGATACAACACATACATCATGCTTGTGAATCCTAAACTCCCCGACATAACATAATAGTAGCTACACACGGACTCTTGTCACTTCGTGCGTGTGTAGACACCACAAATAAAGACATGTAATTATTTATATTCACATATGGGGACAACTCCCTCTTACAAGGTTAGAAAGTAGACTTACCTCGTGTCAAGCCTACTTTCCGGGTCAAACGCGCACGAAACTCCGAATTCGTCGCCCAAGAACTCGAAACTAGCCAAACATCACATTAACAAGTCAATCTATGCTCAAAAGTCCATAATTCTCCTACTTAAATGGTCATTTCAACCCAAATTGGAAAATCCTAAAATACACCCTGGGCCCATATGCTCGGATACCGAAAATTTTTGGAGGAAATAGTACCCAGAGCCTAAGGATCAATATTATATGGTTTCTGTATGATTTCGTAATAAATTTCTTGGCAAATTCTTATTTTTATCAAAATTCTAGGTTTCGCTCTAAACCCATGACTTCTATTAATTTAAGGTGTTAATCTACCCAAGAATTCAAGCATTAAACTCACTTCATGGTAGGAATTACTTACCTTACAATTTCTAGGTCAAATCCCTCCTTCACCAGCTCTCCAAATCGTCCAAAATGATGAAAAGTAGTTCAAAAATGGCTAAGTCTCGCATTTAAGACGACCTCACTGCCTACAGGTTTTTCTCACCTGCGTCTCGAGGACCGCACTTGCGCTCTCGCATCTGCGAGAAGAATCTCGCATCTGGGGAAAAGAGGGAGGGGGTCAGTGGTCGCATCTGCGGAGCGGAGACCACACATGCGGCTCCACTTCTGCGGAAAATGGTCCGCACCTGCGGAACTGGGAAACATCCCCTGGAGTCACACCTGCGGGGTTGGGACCCCAGAAGCGGTCTCGCACCTGCGGCTATACATCCGCAGGTGCGGTCGCACCAGATCTGGTGTACCAGCAGTCTTTTAAGGCTAGATTTTGCCTCGCGCGATGCCCGAATGGCATCCGAGCCCACCCGAGACCCCGTCCAAATATACCAACAAGTCCTAAATCATAATACGGACTTGCTCGAGCCTTAGGAACGTCCAAAACAACGCTAAATCTAAAAATCATACCCAAAAACCTGTTGGATCAAACTTAAGAACTTTAAGTTCTTGAATGCACTTTCAACACGCCGAAGCGTACCTATACTACTCAGAATGACACCAAATTTTGCGAGCAAGTCATAAATGACATAATGGAACTATTCTCGATCTCGAAATTTCGTTTGGACCTCGATAACACAAAAACACGTTCCAAACCTCAGTTTACTTAAGGAAATTCTTATTTCACTATTTGGCGCCGAAACGCTCCCGAATCATCCAAAACCCATTCCGAACACACACCCAAGTCTGAAATCATCATACGAACCTGTCAGAACCTTCAAATCTCGATTCCGAGGTCGTTTACCAAAAATCTTGACCGAAGTTAAACTTGGCCTTTAAGGCCAACCTTAAGGAACTAAGTGTTCCTATACCACTCCAAACTTCTTCAAACCTCGAACCACCCGTCCCCGCAAGTCATAAATCAGTAAAAGAAACTACGGGAAGTCTCATTTAGGGGCATGGGGTCCTAGAACACAAAATGACCGATCGGGTTGTTACACTTTCCACTACTCTCATGGGAGCGGGCCGTTCGCCTCGGTAGGTTAATAGATGCATCTATAGTTCGCGTCGTCCGACCCTTCGGCAGTGCACAATTTATTATTTTGTTGGATCAGACTATATTTCCTCGGTATGATTTGCGCATGCTTGTATTGCTGCCTTGCAAATTTATGAGTAATGATATTTCTTCCTTGGCTTAAGATGAATTGTTAAATGATAAAATATGAACTTTTGGAAAATATCTTATTATTAAAGGAATTGTTTACCTGCTTCCTATTTATCGAGTTTGAAATTACCTTATAAATTCATACTTGTGCACATTTTGGTATTTCAATATTTGGACCACCAGTAAGCGTCGAAGTCGACCTCTCATCACTACCTCTTCGAGGTTAGGCGGGATACTTACTGGGTACACGTTATTTTTGTACTCATACTACACTTGCTGTGTATTTTTTTGCACAGGCACATGTATGTCTAATGGCCTAGTTTGGAGCAGCGGCATGGTTGATACAGAGACTTAGGTGAGCTTCACTTCTCGAGACGACCGCAGCCAGCAGAGTCTCCTTCAGAGTATTATATTGTATTGTATTGTATTTTCTCTACTGTCCAATTGTATTCTGGAAGGTTATTGTATTACATTTTATTTTCTAAAAATTTCTTATACACTTGTGACACCGGGTTCTAGGATGTATATGGGATTAGTTAGTATTGAAAAGTGATTAAAGACATTATTATTTACTCGGTGAAGTTCATTATTTATTGCTAAATGTAAGGAAAAGAAATGATTTCAAAAATATTAAAATGAGAATTTAATTAACTATTTAGTGTTGGCTTGCCTGACAGTGGTATCCGGTGCCATCACGACCTTTAATGAATTTTGGGTCGTGACAACATGGTATCAGAGCACTAGGTTCCCTTAGGTCTCACAAATCATGAGCAAGTCTAGTAGATTCTTGCAGATCGGTACGGAGACGTCTGTACTTATCTTCAACAGGGTTGTTAAGAGCACTTCCCTTCTTGATTCTCCATCGTGCGATTTGATTCCTTTGAGACTTATGTCATCGCTTCTTTCCTATTCAATCTTATGCGACGCGAAGCATTTGATAAAAATTGAGAATTGAAGAAAATAATGATACTACAGATGTGGTGCATGATTTTTCTCCTTGCATAGTTGATTGGGGCTATTGTCGTTGCTTTGCGGAAGGATATTATGTTGTTTCAGCTCAGTAGTTGTATTTCTGAGAGCTTTGAGGCTATGCTCAGGTTGTTATGATGCTCATGAATGGTTATCGCACAGTAATTGACGTGGTGGTAGGATGATTGCCCATGTGTTGGGACAGTAAATGACTTGATAGTAGTTCTACTCAGAGTACGATTCAGAGGTTCGGTATTATATTTTCGGCGGAGGAAAGGCAATTAGACTATAAATGTTCAGGCTTGGATCAATAGAGTAATGAGACTTGGTGTTTCCAAGTGTGGTGGAATTTAGTATATTATGAGATGTCGTCTCCCTTGATTGAATGTGTTAAGTTCGCGTTATGATCTTCTTCAGATTTGCCTTCGTGGCACGGTATTGTGAAATGGTGTCCGGGAAGCGGCTGTTAGAGATCGCGGTGTGCGGTGGTTCATGATCGGATTCGGTGTTTCTAATATCGACGGCTCGAGAAAGATGACCTTCGGAAAGGTTTGAAGCTAGCGGTGAGTTACTGGTTCAAGTATTACAGAGATAGACATTGATCTAAGGCAAGAGCTAGGCAACAAAGGATGAGGAAGTACATATGGAAAGTCGCAAGCGGTGATTAAATTTCTAGCAGGCCAGGTGTGAGAAGCGAAAGTCGAGTAGTTTCTTAAATGGGTGAGCTTGGACAAGGTGGAAGAGTGGCAGAGTAGCATGTGAGATCAGTGGCAGGTTGATTACACCCCTGGAGGAAATTTTAGAGCGATTTGGAAATTTTAGTGGACGATGATTGGGCCCAAGGGCCTAATTTGAAATATTGGCTGCTATATGGCGGAGAGATTAGATGCAACAGGAAGGAGTTGCTTGGTATGAAGAAGGATGAAATATAGCTTGGAATTTGAAGATGTTGTCGCACATTTAGCCGATGTCCATAAGGAGTGAACAGATGGTTCAGTTGGCAAATGAGAAGGGGCTCAGGATGGGTTATTGATGTCATAGAGATTGTGTAGTGCAGCGTCGTTGGAAGATGTCAGTTGATAATTTTCGCATGTGGGTTATCTCCTGTGAGCAGGTCAGTGGTTGCGTGGTTGGCGAAGTTTCTGCGAGGGATTTTACTGATTATTCAGTAAGAGGTCGAATATGAGAATGTGGTTAATGACTCAGAGTGTTTGTGAAATGGTAACGAAAGGATTTCAAGGAATTTGGCGAGTTGGTTATGTAGGATCATGTCAACAATGAAGGAAGATTCTTGGTGAGTTCCAGAGTTGTGTAATAGCGGCTTCGGGCTAAGTGAGAGAGTCCCACCGCCTACGATTGGTTTGCATAGTTATCTACTGGTGAAATTCTGGTTGTCGGCATAATGGTGTGTTAATGTAGCCAAACGAGGAGGGCATAAGTTGTAATTTAAGCAAAGGAATTGTTAGGGGGTGCTATAATTGGCCTTATTGACTTGTGTTCAGGCTTTGGGAAGGTTCAGGACTTATGCTTCGTACATAGATGATTTGCAAGGGAAGTTGATCAGTCGGGTACTTTATCAAGATGGGTGTTCAGGTGTCAGCGGAGCCTTGGACTAAAGATATTTAGTAATAGGATTACATGACTAAAGATATTTACTTGTTCAACTTTATATGAATTAGACAGCCCAAAAGTAATATACTAATAGGATTCCTAAAGGTAATCATGTAGGATTCCAAACGTATAGTATTATGTCCTAAAATTAATAAGATTATAAAGCTAATATCTAGAATTCCAATTATTTTCTTTTATAATGAGTTATTATACTTTATATTATAAGGTTGTTTTTGTAAATCGATATTGTATTGACACTTTTATAATAATATAGATATAGATAGATAGATAGTGGGTCTTCCAAGGGGCTTGTGAGTAGATAACATGGGGTGAAGTACAGAAATAACGCTCAAAATGAATGGTCTTAAATTTTTGTTCTTGCTTTTTTCATGAGCAAAATTCCAATAAAATAAGTATTGTCGGCTTGACACATGATTAATACTTTTACCCTTTTGACCTCGAAATTTTACCTATTTTTATTATATAGAAGAGAAAAGAGGGGGTTGACCAAGGCATAATGGTCATTTCAAATATATTAATGCATTGTTTGCTTGTATACTAGGCTCAAAAGTTTGGTTGTGGGTTCTTAATAACAGGAAAAACCAAAACTTACGTGGCCATAAGCTATTAAATTCTCTAGGTGAACCCCACTTTCCATTCAACTATCTTCATTAAATGCATTACTTGATTGTTATTATTATTTTTTCAATAAGTACTTTTAACTAGAAAAATTACCTTTTTGATAATTTTATAATTCAAATATTCACCTGATTTGAAATACTAGGGTCACATACATTTATATATAACAATTCCATTATCTCCTTAAGAAATATTATTTCATTTATTAACTATTCTAGGTAAAAAAGATTTCATTTAAAAAGAATTAGTGATAATGTACGTAGATTTACATTCAAATATTATTATATCATTATCAATTGATATCATTTTATACAGAGTTATCATTAAATTGCAATTTCAATTGGAATACTTTTATAAAATTCAGAAAAAAAAAATTAAGAATAAAATATAGTTTCAAGCCCCCTTTTTATTATAGAATATTAAAAATTTGTTCAAATTATATAATAAGTGTCACCTCTCTAAAATATGAGTTGAGAATATTTGAAGTAAAAATTAAGACAATTAATTTGTGAATTTTTTTTCTTTTAGAAATTATTATATATTAGGAAGTATGAGAAGTATCATCATGCAGGATTATACTTCTCCCTCTATGATCGAAGTTAGTTGAGTACATACTCTATTAAATAAGAATAGGCATGCACATACCACATCCAAAAATCATGTCATCATTCGCTGTTGTTGCTGGTACCTCGGCCTCTTCCTGCTCTACTGCTTACTCGAGAATCCTTAGCATAAGCAAAACTAGTGCTTCCATCCCATTCCCAATTGCCCACCGCTCCATGCCAGGTATTCAATTCATATCTCTTGAAATGTTTAATCATCATTTGAGAAAACACACTTTTATTTATTTAATTATTATGTTACTCCCTCCGTTCATTTTTACTTGTTCACTATTGGCTTTGCACCCCTTTAAGAAATAATAAATAAAATGCATAATATATCATGATACCCATATTAATTGGTGTATAGTCTTAATAGATTTGATAAATGATTTGGAATGAGTAATTAATGCTAAAAAAAGGCTAAAACAGGAAAAAATAATTATTTTTCTCTTTATATGCGAAAAATGACAAGTAAAAATAAAAATTTATTTTTATTATACTTGACAACTAAAAGTGAACAGAGAGAGTATATCGTAATATGAGTTCGAGTTGTAGAATCAACCAAGTGTCATGAAGGCTGGCTACATCAGACCTCTTAAAGGTGCGGCCATTCCCTGGACCCTCTATGAATGCAATGGCGGAGCCAGTAATTTAACTAAAGAGTGTCAAAATATTAAAAAATAAACACACGAAGAAAGTAAGGGGAGTCAACATATAGCATATATACATAAAAATCAAATTTTGGCCTAAGTAGACAGTGTGGCTCCGTCACTGTCTGATGTGTGATACTTTGTGCATCGAGCTGTCCTTTTTTGTTATGCTGGCTTGATTATTTTCTTGGGTCAATCATATAAAATATTTTTTTGATATTTCAACGTTGTGTTCCTAATTGTGGATTTTTTTTGCTTGAGTTGGACAGAAAACCAGAATAATCCACAATTAGTTACGTCAGATTGAAACTCCAGCTACCAACCGGCCATTCTTGTTCGTAGTGATTGAGAGAGTCCTCTTCATACCACTAGGTCAAGAGTTCGAGTCTGGTGCCACAAACAAAAAGAAACTCCGGCTAGCAAGAAGCCCAAATTAAATCATATGAAGCCCTATAAATGTCCACTCTTATTTTCTCCCGGCGTTGGGGAATGCAATAGTCTAGCTATAGAGGCACAATTCGATTTTTCACTTTGACTTTGTACTATTTTGGAGTAAATTTTTCAATTTATTTTTATTATATAAAGAGACGAAATTCTTTTGCCAACACTGTACTCAAAACTCTTCTTTAATCCTCATTACATTATCAAGTGAAATTGTGCATCACTGCAGTCATACAACTTTTACTGTGGCGATTAAAGTCAATTTGATTAGTATTTTGAGTGATCGAGATATTAATCTATTTATAATATCATGTCATTCAACTAGATCAAAATCCAAATTTTCTTATTAAAATTCTTAATAATTAAAAATTACGATTATTATTTCAAAGAACCAAAAAATGCCTTTACATCAACTATTTGGGAATAACATTAATATGTTTTGTTATTCAAATTTTGATTAGTATAAAAATAAAAAAGTAATACATTAACACAACTAAAAATACTAAAAGAACAAAAGTATGTATCATTCAATTTAAACAATGAGAAAAATACATGACGACTTATTTTTCAACTGGCTTTTTAATTATTATTTAATAATAATTAATTTAAGGCTTAGTGGTGCAAAATTTCTTTAAAATAAAAAGTGTTGACCCTATGTAGAAATAATTTAAATTCTACTTGAATTATTATCTAATCTTTGTATAATAAAGCATTAAACTCGACAGGTGTTTCAAAGTGATTGGTATAGTAATACGATTCCAAAAAAATTAAAATGCACATAATGCAAAAGATAAATAACAATACATGTAATCATGGTTCTGTACGTTATTACACAAAAGCCTATTCTCTTTCTCTTTCCCTAAAGGTGTAGAAAGTGCGTAATTAACAATAGACCAAGAAATGTTAAAAGGAAGAAAATAAGAAGAAGAAGGAAAAAAAAGTAACAATTCGGCCCGTGCATTAGACGTACATCAGGTAGTACTCCCTCCGGTCCACAATAAGTGACCAATTTTCTTTTAGCACGCCCATTAAGAAAATACTAAATTTTATATAAAAATAAATAGTATGACTAAACTACCCTTAATTAAATATTTAATCTGAGGAGTAAGAAAACTTTTTAGAGATATGTACATAAGGATTATTTTATAAAAATAAATTGAATTCTTTCTTGATTATATAAATAAATACTTATTTTGGATCAAAATGTAAAAGTAAATTAGTCACTTATTGTGAAAGGGAGAGAATAATATAAATAGGGTCAAAAGTTAAAAGACCACACAAGAAAATATCATATTTCTGCAATTTTTTCATAAAATAGCCCAGCAATGAAGTCCCATCTATCATCTCAGCTGCTTTACTCCCCAAGTGTCACTAGGTTCGAGAAGGAAACCACAAAGTGGGTTTTTAGAGTGGAGTGTGGAGCATCCCCAGTTAACTGCTCAAATCAATTGAACCGAATATTTAATTGGCATATCAAGCACTCATGAAACGGTTTCTGGTACAAACACTTCCCAAATTCCTCAAAATTTTCATATTTCTTGATAATACAATTGTTCTCTATCTTTTTGAGTAAAACTTTTTAACTGTTGTGCAGAAAAAATTATCAGATTGCGGTGACAAATCTTTCATTCCTTTATTAGCTTTGGCAGCAGCTGGATCAACAGTAGTTTTTACTGGCAACGGGACCAGTTCGAGTGAGCATTTTAATTAAGATCTTTGCTATTCTTCTAACTTTTTCTAGCGATCAAATGTGCCCTAAAAATTCTGATAAAGGTCCATTTCAGGAACCTCCATTTCGGTTTCAGTACCGCAACCTTTAAAAGATACTTTGACAATGCATTGGACGTATATGAAATACAAACTTCTTCGTCCTGCTTTTCTTTCCTTGGACCCATCGCAACTTTGTATGTAGTCATAAATTTTTGTTTTCCGAATTATAATTTCTCCTACTTTGTTTTGTTCATGCTTTAAATTCAACTGATACCACTCAATTCTAGGTATTGTCCCATTATCTTTTGCTAGAACTGGTTTGGACCCACCTGAGAATGTGAAGAAAGAAGGTAGTGGGGAAGATGGAGATGATGAGAAGAAACATAAATGTTGTAATTGTTTCGGACGAGATACTATTGCCAATGCAGCTGCCGCCGTTGGTCCTGCTGTTGTTAATATTTCTGTTTCAAGGGGTATGCTTTTTAACTATATTTGCTTAATTACTCTTCCCTTCCAATTTTGACTTTCTTTCTGTATTAGTACGTCCTAAGATGTTGACATAATCCATTTTTGTACAACTTTCGCAACCTATAAAAATCTAAGTTTTTAAAGTAATCAGATTTTAGCTTTGATGTAATATTTTCTCGCTCAGACTAACTTTTAACAATTTCTTGAATATGTCTTCTACTATCATTTAGTGTATAATAATGTCATGCGAAATGGGATGGACAGAGTTTTCAGTACGGGGTCTGCCTGTAATATGCTATAACGTATATTTTTGGTCCTTTTGTAGGCTTTCACGGGTTGAGCGCTGGAAGGAGTATAGGATCAGGAACTATAATAGATGCTAACGGCACTATTTTGACTTGTGCTCATGTGGTCGATTTTCAAGGCTTGAGTATTTCATCAAAAGGAAAGGTCAGTGTGTTGTAAAGTGTTATTGCAAACATTTGCGGGGACAAAGCGTCATTCCTGTCACATTACTGCAATGCCGTTGCATTCAATCAATTCTGTCTTATTGTGCTTATGTTAGAGATGGTTGCATTATGTTGGTTGGTGGTTAACTTTCTGATTCATGAGAATGAGCTTCTTTCTCTCGTATGTTCATCAAATAGACTTCAATATAGGTTACACCTGTTGCTTTTTGCTCCAAAGTGTGCATAGAACTTTGTATTGCTGCTTCATACTTCTTCACATTAAAGTACTTTTACATTCTTGTTGCTTATTCTAATCCTGCTTCCTAGGACTAAGAATAGGTGGGCAAGCAGGGGTGTATTTATGGGTATGGGTATGGGTTCACGTGAACCTATGCTCATCTCTCTAAGTCATGTATAACAATGCCATAATTTTTCAAGATTACTTGAACATAGGTGGGTGCATCCAAGCTCAAAGAGTTCTATGGTGCAATGATTATTGGGTGCACCTTAAAGTTATGTCGGAGTTTTAAATCTCATTGTTCCTCTAAAATTAGGTTGGGAGGCTCAAATCTTATGTCTATCTTGTTGCTTTTTTCTTTCTTTTTCTAAAATTGGGTCAACCAATAGGGGATGGGCATGTCTTGTATCCCTTTTGGCGTTTCAATTAAGTACTTTTTCTGCTTTTCTTAATTTATTAGTTTATTCTTTCAAAATTCCCAAGTCATACATCCAAATCGGAATAAGAGGATAGAAAGGCAGAATGCTCTCAAACACGCTTCTCGAGGCTAACTTTTTCTAGCGTTCCTTTTTTTCAACCACTTTTCAATGGAAAATTCCGGTGGTTTGGACTGGAATTTATTCCTGTCTTCAGTTATTTTCGACAAAGTAATGCTTGTTCAGAACATGTAAGAAGATAAGATTTATTATAATGTAGGTTTTAAATCATATGACATCGCAAGGAGATTCTCAAGGCGGAGAAGTGGTTTGATTGGGTTGAACATAGCAGGAATTTAATAAGACAAGTTACTATCAACATAAATGTTATTAAATGGATAGTTTATGTATTTAATATGGCATCCAAGGAGTAAAAGAAGACAATGAAGAGCAGTGAGGCTCAGGCGCTTTTTTTTGGTCTGTTGTGATGCGTTTTTAAAAATCGTCGACAAGGCGAAGTAGCGGCGGCAAGGCAAGGTTGCGACAGAGGCGTCGTTTTTTGAAAAAAAAAAAAGAAGAAGAAGAAGAGACTTAAATAAAAGTTAGGATTTTCTTCGACTTACAGGTTTTTCTTTCTTTCTTCTTCTTCTTTCTTTTTTCAGCTGTAAGCCTATGTTTTTCCGGCAGTAAGCCTCACTTCTTTCTTCTTTCTTTTCTTTTTCTTTTTCCGGTAGTAAGTCTTCTTTGTTCTTCTTTCCGGCAATAACTGATTTCCAGCAGAAATATTCTTTCTTTCTTTTCTTTCACCTATGTTTTCTCTTCTGCTCTTCTGTCTTCTTGTGCTTCTCTCTTTTGATTTTTTTTCCAGTTTAGTGAACAATTAATTGTATATTAACTTCTCTCTATAATTACAATTACAATTGACCGTTATTTTCTCTCTTTAATTATAATTAATTTCTCTCTATAAACACTATATTAAAAATTTTCTATCTATTGAGTTTTTCAATTGATATATTTATTAGTATTTTGTTGTTATTGAGTATTTAATTATTTATATATGCAAATTTAATATTCTGTTTTTTGTATTAATTGGTGCTTCACATAAAAAAAAAGGCGAGCGCTATGCTTCTCGCTTCTCAGTGAAGCGGGCCCTCATTTAGAATTCAAAGTATTAATTGGTACTAAGTTTCTTTCCTCTTTTTTCCATTTAGAATTCAAAGTAGCTTGAGCATTAATAAAATTATCTATGGAACCTCTGGGCTTTGGTGATAAAGCGTCATTACATGACGAGGTACCAGACTCACCTCTAATATTACTTCCTCCAGTTGCAGCAATTCAGATTTCTTCTATAGTAGCATTTCGCCTAGCTTTTGAATTTTTCAACTCCAGTAATGCTTTCTTACATTCTTCTCCTACATCAGCAGGAACCTTGGGACAAGGCTTCATTTCTGTACGAGTACCTGCTAAATGATGTTTCAATCGGTTGATAGTGCCAGTACATTTTTGGGTGCAAAACCTACACCTAAAAAATTTTTCCTCCTGATTTGAGATTGTGTACTTCCGGGCAAAATCTTTTTTGCTCACATCTTAAGACTCCCCTTCATCCATTTTCTACAAGTTTTGATATTGAAGAGTTCACCTGCTACTACAACAGAAATGAGTTAAAAATCCTAATTTTGTCATTTTTATTTTGTAAAGCAAAGTAAAGATTTAGACATGAAAAAATGATCTTTTACTTTGTAGAATGTGGACTACTCATGAAGATAAATATTTTAAACATAAATTGAAAAAGATTCCATGTTTTCCTCGGGACAATCAAATTCCAATTCCATATACAAAAATCAAAGTTATTCAACATACCCACTTGCTCATAAATCTAATCAATACATATAGAAGCACTCATACATATAATCCCATATTGTATTTTAAGAGAGAGCAAGAGAAACACTGAACTTGAAAAACTAATTACATACATTTTACAAACTAACAGTGAAATATAAAAAGAGAGGAAAGTAATGAGTTCAAAATAATAAAGATTTTACATGGAGGAAGGAACAAACCTGTTGAATTTGATGTACGGAGGAGAATGAAGTTTTCTGTTGCAAAAAAAGTGATAAATCTTGCTCTTGGCAGAGGCAAACTAGCAGAAAGAATTGGAAAAGATTTCTAATTTTGGGCTTTTAGCAATATGAAAAAGTTCACTTTTAAATTTAATGTTTTTAATTCCTTTTTAAAAAGATGTCTCTTGGGCTAACGCCTCAACCAAAAAACTCGCAACCAAAAAACTCGCCCGGGCGTACGCCCTGAACTTCTGGGCGTACGCCTTACGAGACTTTCGCCCCCCACCAACACCTCGGGGCGTTTTTGGTACGCCTTGTCCCCGGGCTTGCCCCGGAACGCCTTTTAAAACACTGGTTCTAAGAACAAAGCTGCAGAAATATGGGAAGGGGTACTTGATAATTGTGAGAAAAGACTTACAAGGACAACTCAGTACTCATCCTTAGGGGGAAGGATCATTTTGGTAAGCACTGTCTTGGATTACCTTCCTACATGCATCATGTCCTTATCGCGTATTCCAGTCAAAGTAAGGAATAAAATTGACCAGCTGAGAATGAACTTCGTTTAGGAAGGCAACAGAGAACCCAAAGGCCTTCATCTTTTTAACGGGAAGGCAAATTACCCAAAAAAAAACTTTTAAACCTATAATTTTGAAAGTATAATGAATTCAGGTAAGGATGCAAAGGTTGAATGCATCAAATGTAAATTCTGAATCTACCTCTTCGTAATAGTGTACCCATGTTCTTGAAATTCTGGATACACCGTTGTATGCAAGTGGTTCTCGGGTTGTGTTTCTTTCCTCCGTTTTTATTTTTTGGTTGAAACTAGTGTATTGATCTTCTGTCTTGGACCTTGAAATCCGAAAGAGGATCCGCTTCTTTTTATGCATGGTCATTATGTCAAAGTAGCTTGTCCATATCTATCTATCTATCTATCATCTGTATTCTTTCGCTGGTGTCCTTATTTCAATTGTGTGTACGTCAATTTTGAATACCTTTTTTGTAGGTTGATGTGACTTTGCAAGATGGCCGTGTATTTGAGGGTACTGTGGTCAATGCCGATCTACATTCTGATATTGCAATTGTAAAGATAAAATCCAGAACTCCACTTCCAACTGCCAAACTTGGCACTTCAAATATGCTTCGCCCCGGGGATTGGGTGGTGGCTATGGGTTGCCCCCTCTCCCTTCAAAATACAATTACAGCAGGCATTGTGAGGTAATATGAGCAGAAAGCAACATGGAAGTTTCTTCTGATTCTTTTGGTAGTGGTGCAAAACTATTTGTTTCATGAAGTCTCGGTCAAAGATAAGTTTGTATGGGCATGCAAAATAACATGAACCAGAGAAATGTCCACTGCTGTCAGACCTAATTATCTCTACTCTGAGTAGATGTTGCATAATTGATTAATCTTTATTGATCCCAATTTTTTCCTCCTTGTTCCATTTAGCTGTGTTGATCGTAAAAGTAGTGATCTTGGACTTGGGGGCATGCGGCGAGAGTATTTACAGACTGATTGTGCTATTAATGCCGTAAGTTACTCATAGTTCATGTATATATTTACTTATTTCTAATGTCCCTTGCTCTTTAGATTTCTTTATTTTGGAGGTGGGTGGAGGGTTTCGGTAATTGTTGGCAAGTCATATCTTAATTTTTCCATGAGAAGCACATCGAACGATGAGCTTTCAAGACTTCACTAGTTGAGAGAGTAAATGAATAATGCGGGTAATGAAGTGTAATTTTCGTCGTCAGTATGTGTATGATTAGAGTCCTATTCTTTCTTTAATCTAAGCTTATCAACATCTGCAGTCTCAATGCATTAGAGTACATAATGTTCTTTAAGGATATTGGCTGTCAATGGAATTTGTGCAGCTTGAATTTTTTTCCTTTCCTTTTTACAGCAAGAAGCTTCTGTAAAGGATTGTGGCCTTAGTCATCCCACCTCAACAACCTACCTCCTCATCAGGTTTAGCATTTGAGATTACTCATCATCTATATAGTCCTCTTCCCTACGAATAATAGATTTTAGTTTTTGTAGTTCTCTATGAAGTGCAGGTTTTTGGGGGATATACAATTGCATAATGCTAATAAGATACATAACATAGCTTGATTTGCTTTGATCTATTTCTCGTTGAACCTTTGCACCCTGTGGTGTTGATTGTCCCCTGTTACGTGGATTTAGAGCTTCTTAGAAAGAGTACTTCTGGGAATTTAATGTTCTATTTGCAGAAGACAATCCCCAGTTGAAAGTTAGATACTAAGAAAACTTTAGCTGTAGTGCTTCCTTAGGATCAATCATGTCATCCAAAAGCGACCCATGCTGAAACTATATCTGATTAAATCTGAACTGAAGTCTGGTCCAGTTATATCTTAAGATTCCAAGAAGTTTCGTTTCTTTCACATGATTATGTATGATTAATTCAGGCAATTGTGCAACTTTGCCAAATGTGTATTGCCGAGGAAAACATTTGGGTATGCAGAACTTTTCATAATCAGGTGGAATGATGTTTTCTGAAAGTAGCACTGCCTTTCCATTTTATATGATAGTGTTTGATATGGAGTTTAAGATGTTACTTTGACTTTTATATTATAGTTACTGAATTTTTTTTCAAGGGATAGTTGATTAGTTTAGTAGAGAGCATTACATCAAAATTCTAAATTATTAGTGGAATAGTGTCAAACGTTTTGGAACGTCCCCAAGATAGAAAGAGTATCATCTGGATTGGAACCGAGGAGTATAATATAGCTGTTCCAGTTATATTATCTAATTTAAGAATGCGGATAACACGGATTTATATTAAGTACTTTACTAAATAATTCAAATTTTATTTTTTATAAATCAAATTTTTAGATATACACCAAGATGATGTTCAATAAAAGAAAGTTATACTACAAGATTGCATTGATCTTCCAAAACTCCTGCCAACTATCTACACAAAACGGATGTCATGTTTACGCCTAAAGTAAATGAAACAAGGTTCTTTTAACTTTTAGTACAGAATTCTCAAGTCGTTCAAAGGTTCTTCTATTCCTCTCTTTTATATTAGCTAAACAATACATAATGGAATGCTGTTCCTTATCTTTCTTCTTGTAGCATCTAATTTTTTATCCTGAAGCTTATGCATGTCTCTTCTAAATACTGCAAACTTACTATCTGTATAATTAAATATCAGTGGCTTAAATACAGTTTAGACATAAATATTTAGTCTTTAAGCTTAAATATTTATTTAAGTCTACTAAGATAAAGGTGCAATAGTAAGGGAAAGAGGTGTTGGTATTATTAATCTTGATAATGCTGAGCCAAAGATTTCATTGTGGTCCCTTTTCCTTCTTTACTTCTTTATCTTTTGTGAAAGACAAAGTGTCCCTCATTGGTTGTGGAAAGTCATTTCCTTCTCTTTATATTGAATTGCTCTTTGTTGGGCTTGTAAAGAGCTAGTAAAAGGGAATGGTCTCGCGCACATGAGAAATTGGTCCTGAAGGCAAAACGGGTCTATTCTCCCCCTGCACGCGAGATACAGATGAGGCCTAATCCAAATCTGGTTTTGCTAAAATTTATTTCTTCATTTTTTGAGCTTACTAAAAAAGTGTCCAAATACATGCTTACCAAAATATGTCCAAATTCATTCTCTTTTGAATTGAATTTTGTGACGTTGTAGCAGCTATAATCTTATTTGTTGTAACTGCTACTTGAATTCTTGTAACTCCTACTTGAATTCTGTAACAACTTTTTTATTTCATAACCCCCTCTTAAATTCTCCTCCTTGTAACAGCTCTAGCATCTTATCAGTATTAGGAGCTGTTTTGTGAAGTTTTCAAACACAGAAAAAACATTTTCATCTCTCTTCTTCTTCAACCGAATTCTAGGCAGTTGTTTTGTGAAGATTCTAAACTTCTAGCCAAGAGTGCACATGCTTGGAGGTGCTGTTGAACCTTGGGGTGCGACCGGTCTTAACGATTTGCACTCAGTCGGGCCGAAATCGCTTTCAAGGCAGTTGCTTGCCACGACACAATATTTTTCGATAAGTCGTTCTTGTTTCCGTCTTTTTCCTTGTCAATATTATCTATTCATTTTTCTTACAATTTGAAAGCGACTCTACATATGATATTGACTAATGGCTACCACTTTGAACGAAACACTTTCTGATCTGTCAAAGCTTGAGCCTTTATTATAAGCGTTGGTCCCAGAAACTTTTAATTTTCTTTGAACAATTAGAAGTTTATTACGTTTTGTTTAACGATCATCAAGGACTGATCAGTCCTCATAGGATTGAGGAAGCAAACCGTCTCAAAGATGAGGAGTCTGAACTCTGAACGACTTAAGGATAAGATTAGATATCTCTCTCTTAATTCTTCTAAAGTTAACCTTGTGGAATCTTCTAATACTTTTGTGAAAGATAAGTTTAAAGGAAAACAGAGGAAAGGCCAGAAGAAAGGACATGTGAAGAAGCAGAATTACTTCAATAAGCTGGAGGGTCATACTCAAAAGTCGAAAGGACCTTGCTATGTCTGCGGCAACATTGGTGACAAGACTTTTCAGTGCAACCAGAGACGAGGACAAAGCTCAAAGAATGGAGGAAAAGCTCCAGTCCAAGCTAACCTTATTGGGGGTGGTGATGTCATTGATGCTGTGGTTGTTGAGGCGAACATGATGGCTAGCAAAGATTGGTGGTGACACAGGCGTTTCAAGGCACCTTTGGGCCAACGAGGAGCTATTTCACGACTTTGAGGAATCTGCTGATGGCGAGTGTGTCTACATGGGTAACTCCACTACAACTGAAGTTATGGGTAACGGAAAAATTCTCCTTAAGTTAACTTCTGGAAAAACCTTAGCTTTGAACAATGTTCTGTATGTACCTTCCCTTCGTAGAAACTTAGTTTCTGGTGCGCTTCTGAACAAAGCAGGTCTTAAACTTGTTTTTGAATCTGATAAAGTTATTATTTCTCGTGGGGGACACTTTGTTGGGAAGGGTTACCGTAGCGGGGGTTTGTTTGTACCGAACATCGCTCAAGAGATTACTAATAATGCTAGTACTTTCAATTCTGCTTATTGCTGAGTCTATTGATTTGTGGCATGGTAGACTAGGTCATGTTAATATTGCTTCTATTAAAAGACTTAGAAAAATGGAATTAATTCATGCAGTTAATATTGATAACTTTTCTAAGTGTCCCGTTTGTGTAGAAGCAAAACATATCAAAAAATCTTTTAAAAATGTAACTAGTAGAAAGACAGAATTGCCTGAAATAGTGCGTTCAGACTTAGCAGATTTCAAGATCACTGTTAGTAAGGGTGGAAAGAAATACTACATCACTTTGTAGATGACTTTTCTAGATACACTAAAGTATATCTTTTTAAGTCAAAAGATGAGGCTGAAAGTATGTTTTTGAAATACAAGGCATAAGTAGAAAATCAATTAGACAGAAAAATCAAGAGACTTAGGTGTGACAGGGGTGGTGAATATAGTTCTAATACTCTAGAAGCATTTTGTGAGAAAAATGGTATAAACAAAATGGTGTAGCCGAATGAAAAAATAGAACCCTTAAGGAAATTATGAATTCTATGCTTTGAGTTCGGGTTTATTTGATAATATGTGAGGGGAAGCTGTTTTATCTGCATGCTATGTTCTTAGTAAAGTCCCTCATAAAAAGTTAGATAAAATCCCGTATGAGTTATGGAAAGGGTTTGCCCGTGACTTTAAAATTTTGAAACTATAGGGGTGTTTGGCTAAGGTTGGTCTACCTGATTTTAAACAAGTAACTGTTGGACCCAAGACTTTTGATGTTGTTTTTATTGGTTATGCTCTAAATAATGCTGCATATAGATTTATGTCTTTGAATGATACTTCTATTTGTGAATCTAGAGACGTAGAATTTTTTGGGCATGTTTTTCCATTGAAAAATAATGTGCCTAGTGATGTGCCTAATAATGCTTCTACATCTATTTCTGTTAATTCTCATATTGTGCCTTTTTCTAGTGTTACTGCTAATGAGCATGAAAATGAACTTATGAAGGAGTAAGAGGCATAGAATTGAAGCTAGCTTTGGTCCTGACTTTATTACTACTTTCTTGACTGGAAATATTGATCTTGATGTTTTGAGTGATGAATTAGTGTCAATCTATTTAATAGAAGAAGACCCTAAGACATATAGTGAAGCAATGAGGTCAATAGATGCTAGTTTTTGGAAGGAGGCCATTAAAAATGAATTAGACTCTACAGTTTCTAATCACACTTGGGACTTGTCTGATTTACCTAAAGGTTGTAACCATAAGTAGCAAGTGGATATTTAAGAAGAAATTGAGACCTGATGGTACAATTGAGAAATATAAGGCTAGACTTGTTATTACGGGTTTTAACCAAAAGAAAGACATTGATTACCTTGACACTTATTCTCCTGTGACTAAGATAGCGACTATTAGAACTCTTGTTGCTTTAGCCCCTATTCATAATTTAGTGATACATTGACTTTCCTAAATGGTGATTTTGAGGAAGAAATCTATATGTCTCAACCAGAGGGATTTGTGATCCAAGGACAGGAGAATAAAGTATGCAAATTGAGAAAGTCCCTGTATGGTATAAAGCAGACACCTAAGCAATGGTATGAAAAGTTTAATAGCACATTAATGGGTAATGGTTTTGTTGTTAATGCATCTGATACTTGTGTTTATTCCAAGATGATAGGATCAGATTGTATTATTATATGTCTATATGTGGATGACATGTTAATCTTTGGCCCTAATGTAATGTTGTTAACGAGACTAAGAATTTTTTGTCTTCTAAATTTGAAATGAAAGATCTTGGAAAAGCAAATATGATTTTAGGGATTAAAATCAAAAGAACTTCTAATGGTTTTTCGTTATCTCAGTCTCATTATATTGAGAAGATGTTGGAAAAGGTTTAATTGTTTTGATGTAGCACCCGTGAGAACTCCTTATGATCCTAACATACACTTGAGAAAGAATAAGGAATCTAGTATTTTCAAACTGAATATGCTAAGATGATTGGTAATGTAATGTTTCTTATGAATTATACACGACCTGATATTACTTATGCTGTTAGTAGATTGAGTAGATATACTCACTACCCAGTAGTGAACATTGGAATGCTCTTCATCGTTTGTTAAGGTATTTGAGAGGTACTATGGATTGGTGTTTGCATTTTAATAAATTTCCTGATGTTTTAGAAGGATTTTGTGATGCAAACTGGGTTACTGACAATGATGAAGTTAGCTCCACTAGTGGCTATGTGTTTATTTTGGGTGTAGGTGCTATTTCGTGGAAGTCTTCAAAACAGACTTATATAGCACACTCTGTTATGGAGTCTGAATTCATTGCTCTTGAGTTGGCAGGCAAGAAGCCGAGTGGTTGAGAAATTTATTGACAAATGTGCCTTTGTGGGAAGACAAGCTTCGCTAGTTTCTCTACACTGTGACCACAGGCGGCAATTGGCATTGCCAAAAATAGTGTGTACGGTGGAAAAAGATGTCATATCCGCATCAGACGTGGTGCAGTAAAACAATTGTTGAAACATGGTGTTATTTTCATGGAATATGTAGGATCCGAAAGAAATTTGGCGGATCCTTGGCTTTGGCAAGGAGAGTTATCCTTGAAACATCGAGGGGATAGGGTTAAAGCCCATGGATTGAGGAAGTATGGTGGATACCCGTTTGTGGTCAAACGAAGCCACAGGAGACCTCAATATGTACTACATTTCCTATCCCTATGGTGTGTGGTAGTACTTTATAAGGTTGAACTTATTTTGCTCTTAATGATTCCATAGCCTTAAGGTGGTCTATGTGTAGATAAACTTGATGGAATCACCCACGTGAGTGTAAAGATGCGGTCGCCTTTTATGAAAGTCTTTAGATGTCTTTCTAGAGTATTCATGAGACCCAAGATATGTGCATGACCATAAAAGCACTTTGTTAGTATCGCGGAGTTTGCATAAAATTAAGGATATAGTATGTGTTGTGGGGGTTTCAACTAATGTTCATTCAGTTCAAGAGTACTTCACTTTGTGGACGTTAGTTGTTGCCTCATTTTACTAAATGGAAAAATTGACACTTAAGTACACGTTCCTTCTTTTGCCCATAATTCAATTCTTGTCTTTGCATTAGTGGGACATTGTTGGTATTATTAACCTTGATAATGCAAAGCCAAAGATTTCATTATTGTCCCTTTTCCTTCTTTACTTTTTTATCTTTTGTGAAAGACTAAGTGTTCTTTATTGGTTGTGGAAAGTCATTTTCTTCTCCTTATATTGAATTGCTCTTTGTTGGGCTTGTAAAAGCTAGTAAAAGGGAGTGGTCTTGTGCACATGAGAAATTGGTCTTGAAGGCAAAACAAGTCGATTTGCCTCCCCCAGCGCGAGATATACGTGAGGCTTAATCCAAATCTGGTTTTGCTAAAATATATTTCTTCATTTTTTGAGCTTACCAGAAAGGTGTCCAAATACATGCTTACCAGAATATGTCCAAATTCATTTTCTTTTGAATTGAATTTTGTAACATTTGTAACAACTATAATTTAATTTGTTGTAACTGCTATTTGAATTTTGTAACAACTTTTTTATTTCATAACTCCCTATTAAATTCTCGTTCTTGTAACAGCTCTAGCATTTTATCCATATTAGGGTTTTGTGAAGTTTTCAAACACAGAAAAAAACATCTTCATCTCTCTTCTTCTTCAACCGAATTCTGGGCAGTTGTTTTGTGTAAATTCCAAACATCCAGCCACGAGTGCACGTGTTTGGAGGTGCTGTGGAACCTTGGGGAGCGATCGGTCTTGACGATTTGCGCCTGGTCGGGCTGAAATCGCTTTCAAGGCAGTGGCTTGCCACGACACAATATTTTTCGATAAGTTGTTCTTGTTTCCGTCTTTTTCCTTGCTAATATTATCTACTCATTTTTCTTACAAGAGGCAATAAACAAATGCTCATCCAAAATACAACATATTATTATCCCTTTTGGATAATCTATATATATTTCTATTTTCCAAACAAAGAACTTCTGTTCTTGCGGTTTTGCATATTCCTTAAAACTCAAACTGTCTCACCGGTAAACGTAAACCATTTTGTAATAAAAAGGGCAGCCCAGTGCATTAAGCTCCCACTATGCATGGGGTGTCCGGGGAAGGACCGGACCACAAGGGCCTATGTAAACCATTTATGTACTAAGAAAAATTCCATTCATCGAGAAATTATTATATACCCACTTATAGTGTCGCTCACATTTGAATATGATATGCTTCCGATCTTGCTAACAGCCATGGGCTATAACTAAGAAATCTGTTGTGGGTTTGGGAACTAGAAGTAATTTTCTGGATTCTGCCAATAAACACGTGGTCCCGAAAATTGCTGCTGTGGAGGTTCCCTTGAATCAATAACTGTTGGTAAATTGCTAATTATGCCAATTGTATACATTCTTTTACCTGGGTGACCAACTAATTGGGATTAAACTTTAGTTGTTGTTGTAGCACTCAGATCGTTTATTTTGGTCCAGTGTTTGTCAGATGCCTATTTAGTCTAGTTAGAGACGTGTATTGGATAAGAGGGAGATTTTAATAATCTTAATTGAAAAACACTTCCAATATATATATATATATATTGGAATGAGGGATTCAAAGGGAGTCAAATGATTATTAGAGGATTCATATATTCGATCCAACTAGTTCGGGAGTGACTAGTGAGATGTACTTGTTACTTGCTTGATACCTTTTGAGGCTCAGAGGCGATGGGTCGTCCTCTCCCTTTACTGTTGAATATGGGAAGGAGAAAATCACTGGTTGATATTAATGAATCTAATTTACTTCATCGGAAAAAAAACACCAGTTGACGTGAGAGGTTTGAGGCATTGGATTTTATACCTGCTTAAGGGGCAGGCAAAGGAGATATTATCGTTTTCTTATTTTTATAAATAAAGAGAGGCGTAGGAGCAATATATCAGGAGGGAGCAGGAAAAGTTGATTGTTGAGGAGTGTGTGTGGAATGGCATCTTAAGTCATTTTATCCAGTAATGTCAGAATTTCTTATTGCCTTCTAATTGGGCTAATTTTCCTGCATAATGCAATCCTGTATGTAAGTTGAACAGCCGTTTGACAGATCGAAATGGTGGAAAAATGTTCTAATCGTGTTGATGTCTGCATGGATCTATGAAATCCTGAGAAGCATGTCTTGCTTTATCATCTCTTCCAGATTGACTGGATTATGATAGATAAAAAATTTCCCTCTTTTCAGCTTCAGTTTTCAAAATATGAAACTACCTATTTTGTTTTGACATAGAAATTCTTTTTCTCTTTTCAGCTTCAGTTTTCAAAATATGAAACTGTCTATTTTGTTTTGACATTTAGCATAACTTAAGTCTTTCCCCATTGTAGGGAAATTCTGGAGGACCTCTTGTAAATGTCGACGGAGAAGTAATCGGAGTTAATATCATGAAAGTATTGGCAGCTGATGGTTTGGGCTTTGCTGTACCAATTGATTCTGTTACTAAGATTATAGACCACTTCAAGAAAAAGGGGTATGATATCAAAACACTATAGTTGTCGTCAGGTTTCTAAATTATCAGCATTTTGTGTAGGCTTGATTTTAACATCTCCTTCCCCCTCTCTCCCTCTCCCTCTCCCCGATTCACTCGCACTAACAGGAAAAATCAAAAGATATGAATACTGAATATATGGAAAGATCCAAATGCAGACATAGAGCCACAAATGCTCTGTCACTGTGTTGAATGGATAATTGGAGATTTCGTGAGCATTTCTACCATAATTTTACTGACATCTCTTTGTTTTTTTTTTTTTTTATCTCTGTTGGCTTTCAAGGACACTTTTCTTCTCTTGTCTCACAAACTTGTACTAATTGATAAGAACTAATAAGTTTCCATGTAATCATTCTTCTTGCATGGACATTTAAGAGTTACTCCTCCCTTTTCTGAGGTATTTGAGACTCTTTTTTGATTGATTTAGGCACCTTTTTTTAAAATTTCTTTTATCCGAATTTGATCTTACACAGGAGAGTTATTCGACCTTGGTTGGGTTTGAAAATGCTCGATCTAAATGATATGGTTGTTGCACAGCTTCAGGAAAGAGATCCATCTTTTCCAAAAGTCAACAAGGGAGTTCTTGTATCAATGGTATGGCATCTTGTGTTTTTCCTCTTTCCTTATTTATAGATTGTTCTTTTATCTGGTGAAGGAGTGGTGGTAGGCTCTCTTTGACAGACCTTAGGGGCAGATATTATGTGCACTACAGCTGCGCAGAAATGACTCTGGTACTTATTTTTTTTGATGAAGTAAGACAACTACAACAACAACAACCCAGTAAAATCCCACCAGTGGGGTCTGGGGAGGGTAGAGCATACGCAGACCTTACCCCTACCCCAGAGGGGGTAGAGAGGTTGTTTCCGGGAGATCCTCGGCTCAGAGACAGTAAATCTGTGACAACAAAACCCGAAAAATAATATCAGCAACGTGAGAGACAGCAAATAAATGGAAAAAACAGTAACACAAATATTATGCAAAAGTGTGAAACACAACATAAATCGCTAGCAGAGCTAGACAAAACACTATCATACTTGTCGGTACAAAGAGGAAAACCGGGACAAAGAGGAAAACCGCTCGACTACCCGTTAACCTACAACCCTAATGCTCGACCTCCACACATTCCTATCAAGAGCCATGTCCTCGGAAATCTGAAGCCGTGCCATGTCCTGTCTGATCACCTCAGCCCAATACTTCTTAGGCCGTCCTCTACCTCTTCTCGTACCTGCCAAAGCCAACCGCTCACATCTCCTAACCGGGGCATCTAGGCTTCTCCTCTGCACGTGTCCGAACCATCTAAGCCGCGCTTCCTGCATCTTGTCGTCCACCAGAGCCACGCCCACCCTCTCCCGAATATCTTCATTCCTAATCTTATCCAGTCTAGTGTTCCCACACATCCATCTCAACATTCTCATTTCTGCTACTTTCATCTTCTGGATGAAGTAAGACAACTCTGGTACAGAATTCTAGATTGTAGCAAATTTTTATTTTTCCAAGAAACGGGGAAGGAATGAAACATTTCGTGTCATGGACTCAAAACTAATTTAACGAAAACATCTTTACCATCTGAACTTGTTTTATTGGCTGTAAAAAGCTTTCTCCTTGTTTATCATTTGATTTGTGGCATTTGCCAGGGAAATTCAGATTTACGCGTGTGGCAGCTCAAACATGAGCGTGCAGCTTTTCTTTATTTTGGCTTATTCTTTTTTTTGATCAAACCTAGAATCAGCTTCCTGCCTGGAACTTCTGTATTATGTCTGTGAATGCTGCTACACAGATGGATGTTAAGCTGGTGTTTAACTATCACCAGCTCCGTCACCACTATTTTTTGTTGTTGATGATCAATGATATCGGGTATTTGCACTATTTCAATGAATAAATTTCATTGTCTTGTTTTTCCTCATATACTAGTACATCTCTGAATAGATCTCCATGTTATAAATTTGAAGGAGCATTGGCGTGAGGTACGTGTCTTTGCCATTGTTTGTGTATGGGGTTTGAACTGTGACATTAAACTTCAAGTTGATTTATTTCATGGATTCTTAGGCACTACTGCTGCATCGTGAATCTTTAGTCTTTAGATATTCACCCTTTTGATGCTTTGGTGTTATCATGAGACCTGCCAATCATTTTTGCTGTCATTTTATTGTATAGGGTGGATGTTAATGTAGTAGAGTAGTGAACATACATGTTCTTTTTCTGGGTTATGTACATAACTTATTGGCTCTTTTTGGACCTTTACATGTTTGTCTGTTGAATATGTTTTTGAGACAGTGGGTCATTTATTTTCGCAGGTGACTCCAGGGTCCCCTGCTGATCGTGCTGGATTTCATCCTAGTGATGTGGTTGTTGAATTTGATGGAAAGCCTGTTGGGAGTATAAAGCAGGTAAAATCACCTTAAGAGCCATAATGTTAATGACGTCCGGTTGGAGGGACGTAGACAAAATGAAAAGAACAAAAAAATTGATAATTTTCCACCTGCAGACTAGCTGATCTACAAGTTTCTTATTTCTTTGTAATACTTCTATGGTTTGCAAAAATACCAGATGACATCTTATTATCTCCATTAAGTTGGTCCCATGTAAACGACCTGATTTTCCTCTGTTGATACTTGCTATATTTGTATTAATCACCAGAACCTGGTCAGTGTTTGTAGCCATTACCTTCTCATTTCACACACTACCACTTTGAGTCCTTTTGCTTAGGATTTTCTTCTGAAGACCAGTTGCTTCATGTAAAGATAACTCTACCCTTACTTCCAGCTGGCACATTGTCGAAAACCCTTCCTTCCTTATTGTTATTTGTGTAATTATTAATTGTCCTACCTTTTTCTCATTGTTTTACTTGTCAAATGCTGCCTTTTCCACCTATTGCTTCCACCCTAGCATGCACAAACCTCCTTTGAAATAATCTCACACGCACACACCAAAGAAAGAAAAAGCACCTAGACTCAAGACAAGGCAATGATTGGGTGCTTTATTCACTGCTTTTCTTTTTATTTTTGTGTTTCTTTTGGAGGGGAAGGGGTAGGTGGGTTGACTGTGGAATTGTGGTGCATGGTCTGGGGGGTAGAAGGATCCAATAAAAAGGGGACGAGAGTTAGGTGTCAATATGCTTGCTTCCGAGCAACTGCGCTGGAAAAGCAGCATATATAGAAGATGGTAAGATTCTTGTAGTTTCATCTAGCGTCTAGTAAATTCTTCATTTTCACAATTAATCTGAAAATCTCATTCCAGCAAAATGAAACTACAAAATGGTTTAACAGCCTTCAGTTTCTTCCTCCTTGCTATTGGGGCGAAGGAGCAGTAGACGTGCTTTACTGATAAAAAGGCGTGCTTTACTGATAAAAAGGGAAAAGGGCTACCCGGTGCACAAAACATTCCGCATTCACGCAAAGTCCGGGGAAGGGCTGCACACCAGGGGTGTAATGTAGGCAGCCTATCCTGATGCAAGCATCAATGGTTGATTCCACAGCTCGAACCGAACCGGTGATCTATGGGTCACATGGAGACAACTTTACCATCACTCCAATGCTCCCCTTATACGTGCTTTTACTGATAATCAGGGTAATTTTGACTGTTACAGTGTAGGTGTATGATTACTCTGCAAATTTTTGTAGTTGAAAATGAAACCCGAGTGATGGTATATAATGACAATTACCTGCAATGTATTATTATTATTTTAATTGGGTGATTGGCTCTTATATAATAATTACCGGCATTACTCTGTACTAAGCACTAGTGACTTTTAATTCTCTGATTTTGCTACAGATCATTGACATAATGGGCGACAACCTTGGAAAACAATTGAAAGCTGTGGTGAAAAGAGCGAATAATGCTACTGTCACCTTGACTGTGATTCCAGAAGAAGCCAATCCTGACATGTGAAATGACCATTTTGCTTTTGTTCCTATAATGTGGCCTGTGAGTTCCAACCACTTTCTGTCACTGCTACCGCGTTAAAGTTGATTCAGAACCAATTCCACGTGTGTCAATTTCTCTGGGGTACATGTTTCCTTACTATGCATAACTGTACTATGCCAATGGTCTTTTTTTGGCTAATGTTCCGTTATGCCACATTCATCGGGTATTGGTGGAAGAACTTAAGTTGAAGGAATATTTTCCCATGTAATTGGTGACACAAATTAGGAAGTTAATATTCTGAACACATTGATCGTGTTATGGAGAATGCGACAAATGCTTCCAAAGGACCTCTCCTCTAGGGTTTGCCTTCTCTACCATCATTTAGAAAGACGAGGGGAGATACTGTGCTATGGAAACCTAATAAGAGTTTAGTAGACAAAATGAACATGACATCCAATTCTATTCCCCCTTGTCGAATGTATATCATCAATATCAATACTATATTAAAAATATGAACCCTAAGAGAAAAGTTAAATTACAAATATACCCCTCTTTTAAATCTAAATACACTATTAAATATGAAAAAACTAACGCCTCTTATGCTACTTATCAGTAGATATTTAAATGACCAGGCATCACTTAGACTTTTTGCTTCCAGTAAGCAACCCCTTGGTTTGCTTCATTTTCCATATACCATCGGCATCTTTCTTTCTTTCTCTTTGTCTACTTTTACCGGTTTATCTTTACCAATCACTGATTGATTATCAACTTTCATCTTTTACCTTTTGATCATGCTAATTGTGTTTTAGTTTGAGCGCTTCTCTATTATACCTTTGGTTGTTCAGCTTTTCTGGCGAGTTTTCTCCAGACTTTGTCCTTGGCCTTCGGCCTTTGGGTACTGTTTTATTCAATATTTGTCAATTACTCTTTTACCTGCAAATGCAATATAGGCATTTATTATTGTTTGTACAGTTGATTGATGTGAAATATTGTAAACCTTTGATGCTTTTTCCTTCAAAATTGTTGATCTTAAAGCCTTTATTAAGTTATCTATAATATGTGCTACTATTTTTGATGTTGGAACTTGGATAGGAGATACACATTTTTTCATGTTTTTCTCCAGTTTTCTTGGTGGAAATGTGTACATGCATATGGTTAATTTTGACCAGTTTGCACATTTTTTTCCGGATATTTGTTGTCACTTGATCTGTATTCGTTGTGGGTTTCCTTACATTTCGTTTGTCTAGATCGATTTGTTAATTAGGAATAATACATTAATACTGATATCCATAATGTGTTTGATAAAATTTCCCATAGGAAAACCTTCCTTACTACTACTGCATTAATACTACAGAACCAACTTTGAGTGTGCTGTGCTTAGTGAATGTTTCCGTTTTCACCAACAGTGCCTCCTTGCTACAGCTTTTTTCCTGCAGTTCTCATGGATTCAGGTCATAGGCGGCTTTCAAGCCATGCCCCATGACCCCTTGGACACGCCCCGTGGCGTCCTGACAAGCCTCCCAACGCCTAGCGCCACGGACGACCCTGTGGTCTTGGCCACGCCAAGTGACAAGCGCGCATATGCCTATGTCGACCCACCGATATCCCTCGCTAGCGCCCAACAGCAAGCAGCTGCCTATAGCGCCGCGCGCGCAGACAATATCGCACGCGCAGATCGTGATGCCAGAGGCAGTTGCTGATAACAAACCTGTTTCTACCTTGTAGGAAACTAAGTCCTTTTCATTGTAAATATAAAGTAGTTTTATTCCATGTAATTTTATTATGTTCCTCTAGCTTAATTAGGTCAAGTCATGTAGCTTTGGTTTATTTTTTTTTAAGCATTATTAGGGGGGATTAAACATTCAAAACTTTCTAGCAAGCAATTCTCTGTACTGGTGTCTCTCCCCATCGACACCATGTTGCCTTTTTTGTAATAACTTTCATTTATGCAATCAAGCTTTCTTTCAATTCTCTTTACTATTCTCTCAATTGTTTTTGACATCGGTTTTCTCGTACGACACTGACAATCTCGTCTAGCGTACAGAGGGTACCTCAGTTGGCGGACAACAACTGTACTGACATCAGTTGCTTAGCCTTACGTCGCGTTCCAAGAAACATTAGGAAGACGCCGCGTAACAGTTGGTATCAGAGCCTAGGTTCGACATCGGACGAGGGAATGCATTGCCATTACCATTTCTGACCATGGTGAATCATGGGGACTGCATTGCGGCCCTTGAGGAGATGGTTGACGTATTACGACCCATTGTAAATATGGTGCCTGAACTACAAACCAGCCTAGTGCAAAAGTTGGATGACCTGGACCGCAATGATCCAGGCTGAAGTTGACATAGAAAAAATCAGTCGCGACTCTGAAGGAGACCGGCAAACGGCAGCTACTGAGGCAGCCGAGATTTTTGGTAAATTCGAGGACCTCCGACAGGAGCGTACCGAGGATTTAGCCTACAGGGCACAAGAGGTAGACCGGGTGACTGCCATGCAGCAAACTATAGACAACTTGATTGGCCATCTTAATGTTGTTAATGCTTCTCTACAAGGCTTGCTTCGAGGAGGTGGAAATCAAATCGAGGGTGCTGTGAACCTCGCTCCCATGACACAAAAACTGAAAATTCCTGAGCCAAAGCCATGCAGTGGAGCTCGAATGCTAAAGAAGTGGAGAATTTCATATTCGACATCGAGCAACACTTCGATGCCGTGGGAGGACTAGAAGAAGCCAAGAAGGTAGCAACTGCTGCCATGTATTTTCAGGGTGATGCAAAGCTCTAGTGGCGAGTGAAGTATGAAACCATCAGGGCCGGTGAAGATGCTTTAGAGACATGGGAAGAACTGAAGCCAGTCATATGCCTACAGTTCTTTCCCGAGAATGTTGAGTATAATGCAAGGAGGAAACTACGAGAGCTCCGATAGACCAGATCAGTACGGGACTACGTGCGAGAATTCTCCGCGCTCATGCTGAACATCAGTGACATGGGGGACAAAGACAAGCTCTTCATATCCTGGAAGGGTTGAAACCTTATGCCCGCATGGAGTTGCAAAGACAACGGGTAGATACCCTACCCAAGGCCATCCAAGCAGCGGAATGCCTTGGGGACTACCAAGTGGAAACTCGGAAGGATAAGCCTCCACCACCTGTCCGAGCGGGATACAAATGAGTCCAACCTAACAATGGTGGCCCTAGCAGAAGTGGGGGAGATCGGAGTGCACCCAAAGCTAAGGCTTCTTCCGCAAGCAGCAACAATGCTGCATCAAACAACAATGATCGGGGGAGAAATCCCCCCTCAAGATGCCGTCATTGCGGCGGGCCACATTGGAATAACGAATGTCCACATGCACAAATGAACACCCATCAAGCTTATGATGATGGGACGGATGACGAAGAAGACGATGCGGAGCAGACCGAACCAGTCGGTGCCTTCAATGCAATTGTGTGTTCTGTTTCTGAGGCATTAGTGGGAACCAGTGCTGGTATCCGTAAGAAGAAGGACCCCTGCCCAATCCCACAAGAAAGGAAAAAAGAAGACGAATGAAGGGACTCCTCTTAAACAAAAGAGAACCTTGATGTTCGTTGAACTGAAGGTAAATGGCAAGCCCATTCGGGCGATGATAGATACAGGTGCTACCCACAACTACTTGGCCTCAACTCAGGTAGAGCGCCTTGGCATAGTTGTAGGAAAGGGCAGAGGTCACGTCAAGGCTATCAATTCACCTCCTCAGCCAGTGGGTGGAATAGGCAAAGGAGTACCAGTTAAGATGGGTCCTTATGAAAGAAAGTTCAACTTGCGCGTGGTGATCATAGATGACTTCGAGTTGATAGTTGGGCTGGAATTCTTGAGGCAAACCAACACCATGCCCGTTCCATATGCGGACATGCTTCTGATGATGGGAGTAAATGGGGCCAAGCCCTGCATTATCCCGTGCATGTCCGTGAAAATGGCCGCTGAGAACATCTCGGCCTTGCAGCTGAAGAAGGGAGTCAAAAGACATGAACTTGCGTTCCTGGCTACCCTATGCAATTGAAGAGGTAGAACGCTCATCGGGTCCCATCTCTACATCCGTAAAGGAGTTACTACTGGAATTTGAAGACGTCATGCCACATGAGATGCCAAAGCGACTTCTACCTCGGCGCACTGTGGACCATGAGATTGAGTTAGTGCCGGGTGCGAAGCCACCTGCCCGGTCACCTTATAGAATGTCACAACCCGAACTCACCGAGCTTCAGAGATAATTGACGGATATGCTAGACACAGGGATCATTGTACCCTCCAAGTCCCCATATGGGTCCCCTGTGCTTTTCCAAAAGAAACATGATGGTAGTCTACGACTCTGTGTGGATTATCGAGCTTTAAATAAAATCACTGTGAAGAACAAGTATCCTATTCCTCTCATGGCAGACTTGTTCGATAGATTGGGGAGTGCAACGGTGTTCACGAAAATTGATCTGAAGATAGGGTATTGGCAAGTCCGGATTGCTGAGGGCGATGAACACAAGACGACCTGTGTGACAAGATATGGGTCGTTTGACTTCCTAGTTATGCCGTTCGGCTTGACTAATTCTCCAGCTACAGTTTTCACCTTGATGAACCAAGTCTTCCGAGGGTAAATTGATGAATTCGTGTTGATCTATTTGGATGACATTGTGGTTTATAGCCAAACACTGGAAGAACACCTGGAGCATTTGCGGAAGGTCCTAGCTCGGTTGCGGGAGAATGAATTATACGCAAAGCTATCCAAGTGCTCCTTTGTTCAAAAACAGATCGACTTACTCAGACATGTCATTGAGGAAAGGGCGGATCAAGATGGACCAGCAAAAGATCCAAGCAATCATAGATTGGCCGCCACCCAAGGATATCCACGCCTTGAGGGCGTTCCTTGGCCTATGAAATTTCTATCGGCGATTTGTGAAGAATTACTCCATTATCGCTGTGCCATTGATAGAACTCCTCAAGAAGATCACGCCTTGGGATTGGGGTCCTAGACGAGCGGAGGCCTTCAACGCATTAAAAACGGCTATGTCTAGTATTACCGTCTTGGCCCTTCATGATTTTGCCAAGCCATTCGAGGTACAAACAGATGCTTCCGACTATGCTCTTGGCGGAGTCTTGCTACAAGACGGGCATCCCATAACATATGAGAGCCGTAAGCTGAAGGATGAAGAGCGGCGCTATGCCGCCCATGAGAAAGAACTACTGGCTGTCGTTCTTTACTTACGCCTTTGGAGGCATTATCTGCTGAGATCCCCATTCGTGGTCAAGACAGACAACACAGCTGTTAGTCATTTCATGACCCAGCCGAAGCTGAATGGCCGACAGGCCCGATGGCAGGAACTCCTAGCAGAATTTCACTTCAACCTGGAGTACCGAAGTGGGAAGACTAATCATGTTGCTGATGCGCTCAGTCGGAGAGCCGATCTAGCGTCAATGTGCCTACTCGCCACCCTAAGAGGGAGTGAAGTAGCTACCACCATAAAAGACCAGATACAGGATCTACTCATCAGGGATCCTGCTGCATAGTATTTGGTTGATCTAGTAGGACAGGGCAAAACTCGCCAGTTCTACATGGAGGATGGGTTCCTGAAGGTAAAAGGGAACCCGACTATATGTTCCTAAAGGAGGAGATCTGAGAAGAACTCTTTTGGCGGAATGTCATGACACTCTGTGGGTCGACCATCCCGGCGAAGAACGCACCATGGCATTACTTCGCCGTGCATATTATTGGCCTCAAATGGCCGACGACGTCGCTCAGTATGTGAGGACTTGTCTAGTATGCCAGAAGGACAAGTCCGACCGCTTGACACAAGCGAGACTCTTGGAACCACTAGTTGTTCCAAAGAGACCTTGGGAAAGCGTGTCTCTGGATTTCATCACCGGATTGTCCAAGGTCGGAGATCTCACAACTATCTTGGTTGTGGTGGTTCGGTTTTCCAAGTATGCCACCTTTATTGCAGCACCTCAATATATATCAGTAGAAGATACAACTCGACTCTTTTTCTCCCATGTCGTCAAATATTGGGGCCTGCCCAAAGACATCGTTAGTGATCGTGATTCACGCTTCACTAGCAACTTTTGGACCCAACTATTTAAGTGCCTCGGGTCAAAATTGAGTCATAACTCAAGCTTTCATCCGCAATCTGATGGACAGACGGAGCGGTTCAATGGTATGTTGGAGGAATATCTCCGCCACTTTGTTATTGGATCGCAAAAAAATTGGGTAAATCTTTTGTATGCTGCTCAACTGTGTTTCAATTCGCAAAAGAGCTCTAGTACAAACAAAAACGCTTTTGAAATTGTTATCGGACAGCGACCGCTACTCCCACACACCGTGAATGCACCAAATATGTCCAAATCTCCTCGTGCTGCTAGCTTCTCAAAAGAATGGAAGCGAAATTTGGAGATAGTGCAGAGCTATCTTGTTAAAGACCAAAAGCGGATGAAGAGACATGCTGATCAGAATCGTCGCTTTGTTGAATACCAAGTAGGAGACAAAGTGATGGTCAAAATCCCAAAGCGGTACTTGTTTGCAGGGGTTCATGACCCTCGCCTATTGCAAAAATATATAGGACCTTTGTCTATTGAAAGACGTATTGGGAAAGTTGCATACCGGGTGGATAACCCAGCTTGGTGGAAAATCCATCCCGTCTTCCATGTCAGTCTTCTGAAACCTTTTCGGGAAGACATGGAGGATCCTTCACGGAGCCAACTCACAATACCCAGTATTCGAGGCCCCAATTCAACCGGGAAAAGGCGTGCCGAAACTATTCTGAATGATCGGGTTATTCATGCCTCAAGGAAGGATCACCAAGAGTTTTTGGTGAAATGGCAAGGGTGTGATGCAGAGGAGAATACTTGGGAGAGGGGAACAAACCTCAAAGCCTATAAGAGCCTAATTAAAGATTATTTTACAAGTAAGGCGCCGAGGACGTCACCAACTCAGGTGGGGGAGAATGTCATGGGCGGCTTTCCAGCCATGCCCATGACCCCTTGGACGCGCTCCGTGGCGTCCTGGCAAGCCTCCCAACGCCTAGCGCCACGGATGGCCTCATGGTCTTGGCCGCGCCAAGTGACAAGCGCACACGTGCCTCTATCGCCCCACCAATATTCCTCGCTAGCGCCCAGCCGCAAGCAGCTGCCAACAGCGCCACGCGCGCAGACAATGCCGCGCGCACATATCGTGATGCCAGAGACAATTGCTGACAACAAACCTGTTTCTACCTTGTAGGAAACTAAGTCATTTTCATTGTAAAAATAGAGTAGTTTTATTCCATGTAATTTCATTATGTTCCTCTAGCTTAATTAGGTCAAGTCATGTAGCTTTGGTTTATTTTTTTTAAGCATTATTAGGGGGGATCAAACATTCAAAACTTTCTAGCAAGCAATTCTCTGTACTGGTGTTTCTCCCCCTCGACACCGCGTTGCCTTCTTTTGTAATAGCTTTCATTTATGCAATCAAGCGTTCTTTCAATTCTCTTTACTGTTCTCTCAATTGTTCTTGACATCGGTTTTCCTGTACGACACTGACAATCTCGTCTAGCGTACAGAGGGGAACCTCAGTTGGCGGACATCAGCTGTACTGATATCAGTTGCTTAGCCTTACATCGCCCTTCCAAGGAACATTAGGAAGGCGCCGCGTAACATTATCATTGTTCTCAAATACTATGTTTTTATCCCGCATTTGTTATAAAACCTTCGTCTGCCACTATTTAAGAGTTGAACTCTTGGAGAATAGTTATACATTTGTTATAATCACATAAATGAACCAATCCCATCTTACTATACGCAATTTCTAGCTGACTTGCCCTTCTTTCCTTCCTTCCCCACCCATACCTCCCTATTTAGAAAAAAAGTGCATCCACTTCGCTGACTTTGTCGGAATAACACTGAGCATGCAAGAGTATAATTAGCTAAAATTATATGAGTCATCAGGGTATCTTAATACCCAATCCAATTTAAATTAAAGGTACAAATGGTAACGAGCTTCCAAAAGTACAAACTCTCAACATACGTATTATGCAATTTCTCTTAAACTCGAGTAGCAAATTTGCCTATATCACTATTTACATTTTAAATGAAACTTCGTATTTTCGCAGGAGAATAGTACTTCCAATGACTTCCAAGCACTAGCTGCACGATGTACTGACAAACGATAAGGTTAACATTGTGACTGATAATTATGGCTTGCTTAAATGTCAACAATTGTGTTCCACTTCTTCAAGAGGATTTTCAAGTAACTCAAGGTTGAATGATAGAGATCAATGGTAACTCGAAGCAAGTGTCTACTGCATGCATGATAAACAAGCGTTTTAAAAAATTTCACTACTTTCTTCAAAAAAGTGTTTTTTAAAAGTTGAAGTGTTTGGCCAAAATTTTGGAAGAAAACAAAAATGCTTTTGAGTAGAACGAGAAAAAAAGAGCTTCTCCCCAAAAGCACTTTTGAGAAAAATATATTTATAAATTTTTTTTAAAAGCTTGACCAAGCACTAATTGTTGCTCAGAAGTGCTTTTCAAATTAATTAGCCAAAGAAAAACACGTTTGACCAAAACAAAAAAAGGGCAGCCCGGTACACTAAGCTCCCGCTATGTGCGGGGTGCGCGAGAAGGGCCGGACCATAAGGGTTAATTGTACGCAACCTTACCCTGTATTTTTGCGAGAGGCTGTTTCCACGTCTTGAATTCGTGACCTCTTGGTCATATGGCACTTGAAAAAAAAACACTTCTCAAAATGTTTACCTCGAAAATGATGTTAACAATTATACTTGATTTTTGGTTCTAAAAATATGTGATTTATTCCAATACTAGTTAATAATCAATAAATGATAAGTGTAAGTAAGAAGAATGTGATAACCAAACCAGTTTTGCTAAAGGAGCGAGGGCCTCGAGCTTGATGGTCTCGGGGTCTCGAGGTCAGTTTAGTAACAATAAAGTATGAACAATAAATAAAGAATAATAAAACTGAGGAATAATTGAAGAGCACGTTAAATGAGAAAAGGCAGAGTAGAAAGTTTTATTGTTGTAAATGATATATCTTACAAAATGATTGGGGTCCTCTTTATATAGGAGGGAAAAATCCTAATATGGTACATTTCTAATTATGGCAAAAAATACTATTGGTACAGTTGTATAACGGCCTAGTACGAATTTATACTGTCTCTTACAAATCTTATTTGTCCTAACCACGTGTTCTTGGGAAATTTCCGTTTTTCTTAACTATTATCGATTTTGCACTGCCTCGAGGTAAGCCGTGATGGGCCTTCGATGTGCTTTCTCGAAGTGCACATTCTGAGATCGGACTTGGAACTTCATCTCGAACATGAGCTCGGGCTCGGAACATAATAGAGACGTCAAAATCGGACTCCTCCGATTTCGGCCATATACAGATAGTCCCTGCGTTTCTTAGAATGAAATGATGAGAAACTATTTGAATTCACGAGGTCTTGGATGATGATATCATTCTTGTGACGTAGGCATTGAAATGACCGAAGCGTCACGTCGGTTCTCTTCCCCAAAAGCATTGAGTGCTCGTCAGAGCCGGTCGGTCACCAACATCAATGAACAGTCGTCGCCTTCTCCTATATATATCCACTTTTGTTTCTTTATTAGGAACTTTTTCACCCTGGAATACTTACTCTTCTTCTACAAACTTTCCCCTCACCACTAGTTCTTCCGCCGTGTTAGCTCAAAACCTCGCAGGTTATATTCATTTCCTTCTTCCTTTTCTAAAGAAACTATGGGAAAAACCACTAAATCCGTTCCTCAGAAAGAAGGAACCTCCACTTCTGCTTCCCGTCCGGCCGGTGGTAAACCGCCTGCGCTCAATGAGATCATGCCGAGCAATTTTTCTTTGAAGAAAGACTTTACAATAGAGAATCCTCTCGATGTTCCCGGGCATCGGGAACACGCATCGAGGTATATAAGATCCATCGAGGAAGGACACCTCGAACATGTAAGGAGAGAATGTAAATGGGGGAAGGAGGTCGTTCTGCAAATACCTTCTCGAGAAGAGGATATTACGACCCATGTAGAGGGGTTCTTGAGCGTATATACATACCCTTTTACACTGAGCCCCCTCGACCCACTCGTGCTCGAATTTTTCCAAAAGTATCAAGCTACACTGAGCCGAATTCATTCGTCCTTCTGGCGTATCATATTAATGATGAGGTTCTTCGCCGAAAAGGCAGAGATCGAGTTCACCCTCAACCACCTCATCCGATTGTATCGACCTCAACATTTCCAAGGTTTAATCAAGATCCAACACCGATCGACAAAGTCCTTCTTCGCCAGTAACGATGAAGTTAGAGATCTAGGTTGGATTAGCCAGTTCATCTGAGTGAGGACCATCGACATTATTCCCAAGGAGTTCCTGTCGTTCCCCGAGAAATGGAACTTCGAACGTGAGTAAAATAGCTTGCTCTATTTCTTTTTCATAATTTTTGCTGAACTTCGCATAATTGTTCCTTTTTTACTTCCACACCAGTTCCGTGGATGCCTAATGTGGTCCTCGATCTAGCGGATTGGGCTCGCAAACTGGATGCCACTTCATCTTACGCAAGTGGAAGGATTTGTCGAAGGGCAAGTGGGAAGCGAAACACCACGGTACGTGTTATAATATTTCCTTCCTAAAAAAGAAAAATCCCTTTCTTCATGTGCCTAATTCCACTGCCGCAGGCATTGGTGATTTCTCTGAGATGAGGCCGCCCCCTCTCGTGGAGGAAGATGGATCCTCAGCTTCGGAGCCAAAGAATAATAATAAGAGGAAAAGATCCTCGAAGAAAGAGGACATCCGAAGCGAAGTAAAACCAACTCGAGGACGCAAGAAGAATGTTGTTATCAACGAGGATTTTGACTTTGTCCGCCGGTCCATGCGTGATGATGAAGACGAGGTTGAGGGTTCAACGTTGGTGACCCGAACCAGAAAGTCTTCCGAGGTTGCTAAGACTGCTGGAACCGAGGCACCTAGCCTCGAAGGAGGAGTTCCAAAAGAGAAAAGGGACGAAGGCCCTTCATCACCTGACTTGGCAACTCTTTTCATACTTCGGGAAATACTCCGAAGGGAGAGAGATTTGAAGCACCTCTGCCCGGTCAGAGCGCCTCAGGTGATCTCCCCGAGGAAATGACAGTAGGTCATTCACCGTCATTTCCATCTTTCTTCGAAGATACCATAAGGGATGCTCGGAACCTGAGGACGCCCGAGTTAGTCGGAGTCCTAAGTGAAAATGACCCCTTCCAGGGTTGATTTACTGGGATTGATGAGGCCGAACCAGCGGATGCAAATTCGATCTTCGAGGAGGCTCGACGACTGTTCTCAATTGTAAGTTTGCAATAGCACTATAACTTTTCCAACTTCATACTTTCTTCTTTTGTCTAAACGAACTTTCCTTTCTGCAGGCCTTCGACATATTTAAGACTGAGCTGAGTCTTTATGAGGCCGAACTGCGTAGATCCTCAAACGAGGAGAAATCCCTCAGGCTCCTTTGTGATAACAAGGAAAGGGAATTGAGGCATCTTCGATCAGATTTGACCAAAGCTCGGGAATACGAGGACGATCTAGAGAAGCAGGTAACATTAGTTCTGAGAAAATATGGACTCCCTCTCCTGCCTTCGGAGGCTAACATTTCGATATCTCAGTTGCAACGAAAGGTAGAGATGCTGGAACGACTTCGGGGTGAGGTCAACCAGGTCAACTCTGAGTGCAATGAATGGAAGACACAAATGGATATCCTCGCTGTGTCCAATAAAGATGCATTGGCAAAAGTATCCGCCCTCGAAATTCAACATGGGAATGCTCAAGAGAGAAATTTAGTTCAGGCGGGCAGGATAGCCGAGCTCGAGGCTGGCCTCAAGAAGTCCAAAGCCGAAGTCGAGGAAGCCCGGGCCGAAGCCAAAGAAATACAAGTCACAACCGATAAGACGATAGCCATCTATTTGAAAGATTTTACTGATGCTCAGATGGAGTTGAGGGGGGCCTCCGACCAGGAGAAAAGAAGCAACGACTATGTCCGATGTCGATCCCGGAGGTAAACCCTCGAGGAGATCCATGCCAAAGGCTTCGATCTCTCCGAGGATATAGAGCAGGCTAAGGCAGACGAGGCTGATGCCAAGTTCGTCCTTTCCTCCGATGACGAAGCTGATGTTGAAGATGATGAATAGAGGCTGACGAGGAGGCTTTCGGGAAAGAGTCTGGTCCCGAGGGGGTTGATGAAGACAAACTCCATGAGGGGGGAAATACTCTCGAAGACCAAGCTGCTGCAGGTCAAGCTACCGAAGATGTAGTCCCCGTGGGAGCTGCCTCCGAGCAGGAGACCCCGACGATAGACTAGGCCTTCTTTGTTTTTTTGTAAGGGCTCCCTGTGGGAGTATTGTAAATGTACTTTTGTACTATTATCTTATATATAAAGAAATCTTTTGTTTAATCTTTGTGTTTCCGTCTTGCTTTTGCCTTTGAAATGAGGTTTGGTTTTGTTGATGATCGGTCCAATGTATTGGGCTTAGAATATAAAACCCTTAGGTTTTGTCTTCGATGAACGATCTATAATAGGTGACCACTTAGGATCTGATCTTCGAGCTAAGCTTCAGCTCGGGACTTTCGAGTCCGAACTAGGTAAGGTCTCGAGCATGGTGTGCTTCAGCCTTTAAGCTCTTTAAGTATCAACCCTTTGGCTTTGAAACATCGGCCCTTAGGCTCTTTTAAGTTGGCCCTTAGGCTCTTTAGGTTGGCCCTTAGGCTCTTATTAGATTGAGTCAATTCGACCTCTAAAATGGCTACAATTTTCCCCCTTTCTGGCGAAAGACTTGTAAAATTTTTGTTATGCCTTGGAATGTTTTTATATTCATTCGACTTTTTGACGGTTAGATTGATTGGAACCTCGATTGCAAGTCGATGTGCGATGATAATTGAATGCCTTGTGAGGTTTTCTCGAAGGCTGATTTTTTCGAAGCCTTCACATTATTCAGGGCTGATTTTATCGAAGCCCCTTTGCTTATGCCGAGGGTAGCCTGATTTAACCGGTTTCTCGATGTATTTGAAGACCTTTAATTTTATGGCGGAAGTCGAAAGTCTCCGAGCGGCATTATTTTGGCCGTAGCCCTTTCATATGACCATAGTCTTTTATATAGCCGTAGCCTTTAGTCCCCGAGTGAGATGGCCTTGGCCTTAATATCGAGGGGATGCTTTTTTTAAGCTCTTAAGTTCGTGTATGACTCATTGATGTCTTATAAATTTGATTTTGCTTCACTGAGGTCTTATATGTTTGAGTTTGCCTCATTGAGGTCTTATAAGTTCGTTTTTTCCTCACTAAGGTCTTATATGTTTCAATTTTAGATGGCCCGATCTGTTGACTGTCGGTGACAGTCCCCGAACATTCAAGTGTATTTGGCCCTTAAGTCGTTAAATGTGAAAATAATAGACTTCTTTTAGGCACAGAGTGTTTTGATATAATAAGAATGCTTCTTTGAGTAATTGATACTTGCGTACATATTGCCATCGGGAGATCGAATGTTCTATATGGACACGGTTCATTTGACCCTTTGGCCCATTACAACGTTCTCCTATCGAGGTCCTCCTTGGCATGGCTTGTTTTTTTCAAAAATATAACCTCAGAGGGTGATGCCCCCTAGTATTCGAGGTTGATTGAAAAAGAAACCTTGAATACTTGTTGAATTTTCTTTAGATAGCATATAGATGTTTCCTCGTTAAAAACCTTGCCTGTAAAACCCATTTGGGATAAAATTCGATCTAAGGGAAAAAGAGTACAATGCATGCTTTAAAACCCAAGATCTTCGAGCTGGAGGGTTCTTCGATATTTCTAATCGAACAATTGTAAGAAGTTAGTATGAAATATTAATGAAAAAGGAAGAAGGTTATACCTCAGCAATAATAGCGTTCGAGCAATGATATATTCCAATTGTTTGGTAGTTGCTCGCCTTCCATAGTGCTAATCTTGTAGGATCCTTTGCCTACTAATTCGAAGACATGGTACGGTCCTTCCGAACTAGGGTCTAGCTTCTCTTCATTTGGGTTTCGAGTGTTGAGGGTGACTTTCCTTACAACCAAATCTCCGACTCCGAAGTATCGAAGGTTTGTTCTTCTGTTGTAGTACTTTTCGATCCTTTTTTTGAGCGGCCATTCGAATTAACGCGGCCTCACGTTTTTCATCTAGTAGCCCGAGAGAGGTGTTCATGGACTCGTTGTTCAAATCCTCGGCATCATGCTTTAATCTGACGCTCGGATCTCTGACCTCGACTGGTATCAATGCCTCGGACCCCTATACCAAAGAAAATGGGGTCTCCTCCGTGCTTGACTTCAACGTCGTTCGATATGCCCATAGCACCTGGGGCAATACTTCTCTCCACTTCCCCTTCGCATTATCTAACCTCTTCTTTAATTTTTGAATGATCGTTTTGTTCGTTGAATCGGCTTGGCCATTTGCACTTGAATGATAAGGCGTTGATAGGATCCTTTTAATTTTATGATCTTCGAGGAACTTCGTTACTTTGTTGCCGATGAATTGGTTCCCATTGTCGAATGTGATCTCAAAGGAAATCTCGAATCGACATATGATGGGGTCTCATATGAAGTTGATGGCTTTTTTTTTCTTTCTCTTATCATTTCAAAGGACTGCGCTTCTACCCATTTTGAGAAGTAGTCAGTCATAAATAAGATAAACCGAGCTTTACCTGGCGCCCCTGGCATGGGGTCGAAGATGTCCATCCCCCATTTCATGAACGACTACGGGGATAGGACCGAGTGTAGTTGTTCACCGGGTTGATGTATCATCTGTGCAAATCTTTGGCATTTATCACATCTTCGAACAAATTCCTTGGTGTTCTTTTCCATACTATCCCAGTAATATCCCGCTCTAATCACCTTGCGAACCAAGGTGTCGGCACCAGAGTAGTTTCCACAAGTGCCCTCGTGGATTTCTGGTAGCACATAATCAGTGTCCCCTGGTCCCAAACATACTGCCAACGGTCTGTCGTAGGTCCTCCTATACAATGTTCCATTCTCGTCGAGTGAAAATTGGGCTGCTTTGGCTCGAAGGGCCCTCTATTCTTTTGGGTCCGTAGGGAGCTTCCCATGTTTCAAGTAGTCGACATACTTGTTCCTCCAATCCCATGTTGGACTCGTTGAGTTGATTTCTACATGACCTTGTTCGATCACCGACTTTGATAGTTGTACGATAGTCCTCGGGACTATAAGTTTGCGAGTGCATCGGCCTCGCTGTTCTGTTCTCGAGGTATGTGGGCCAAGGTCCACTCTTTGAAGTGATGCAATGTCACTTGAAGATTGTCTAGGTATCTTTGCATCCTATCTTCTCGGACCTCGAAGCTTCCATTTACTTGGTTAACCACCAAAAGAGAGTCACATTTTGCTTCGATTACCTCTGCTCCTAGGCCTTTTGCTAGTTCGAGACCTACAATCATGTCCTCATACTCTGCCTCATTGTTAGTCAATGTTAAAGTTTTTATAGATTGTCGGATGACGCAGCCCGTAGACGGTTTTAAAACTATACCGAGCACGGACCCTTTCACGTTCGAAGCACCATTAGTGAAGAGGGTCTATACCCCCGATGATGTGCCCATTTTTACAAGAACTCTTTTTCTAATTCAGGCACGAGGGCAGGCGTAAAATCGGCCACGAAGACTGCCAAAATTTGATACTTGATAGCCGTTCGAGGTTGATAGAGGATATCATATCCTCCACGTACGATGGCTCATTTGGCCAATCGGCTCGATAATTCGGGATTATGCAAAATGTTTCGAAGTGGATATATAGTTAATACACATATAGGATGACATTGAAAATATGATTTCAATTTCCTAAATGCACTTATTAATGCAAGGGCTAATTTTTCTAAATGCGGATACCTGGTTTCAACATCTTCTAGGGTCCGACTCACATAATAGACAGGAAATTGCTTACCTTTATCTTCTTGAACCAACACTCCACTTACCGCTACCTCGGACACGGCCAAATATAAATATAGTGTTTCATCCTCCTTCGGAGTATGGAGCAAAGGTGAGCTCGAGAGATACTGTTTTAATTCTTCTAAGGCTTGTTGACATTTTGGATTCCATTCAAAGTTGTTCTTCTTCTTGAGTAGGGAGAAGAAATGATGACTCCGATCCGAAGACCTCAAGATAAACCGGCCTAAGGCTGCTATACGCACGGTCAACCACTGCACGACTTTCACATTGTTTACCACGATGATCTCTTCGATTTCTTTGATTTTATCGGGGTTAATCTCGATCCCCCTGTTCGACACCATGAAGCCCAAGAATCTGCCCGAGCCGACTCCAAAAGCGCACTTCTCGGGGTTGAGTTTCATGTTGTAATTTATTAAGATGTCGAACGTTACCTGCAAATGGGTTAAATGGTCCTCTGCCCGCAGGGACTTAACTAGCATGTCATTAATGTAAACTTCCATAGATTTTCCTATTTGATGTTCGAACATCTTATTAACTAGGGGTTGATATGTTGCTCCTGCATTTTTTAGCCCGAAGGGTATTACATTATAGCAATATGTACCATACTTCATGATAAATGAAGTCTTTTCATGGTCCCCCGGATTCATTTGAATTTGATTGTACCCGGAGTAGGCATCGAGAAAAGTAAGGATCTCATAGCCACCCGTGGCGCCGATCAATCGATCGATGTTAGGTAGAGGGAAAGAATCCTTAGGGCATGCTTTGTTCAAATCTTTGTAATCTACACACATTCTAAGTTTATTTCCCTTTTTAGGGACTACCACTACGTTACCTAGCCATTTGTGGTATTTTACTTCCCTAATGGCTCCTATTTTGAGAAGTTTGGTTACCTCATTTTTTATGAATGCATGCTTTACCTCGGACTGAGGTCTCCTTTTTTGCTTTACCTGTTTGAACCTGGGGTCGACACTTAGTCGATGGGTGGTTATCTCCGGTGGGATCCCTGTCATATCTAAGTGGGACCAAGCGAAGAAATCAATATTATCAATAAGAAATTGAATGAGTTTTTTCTTGAGTTCGAGTGTTAATCCCTTTCTCAGGTATACCTTTCGTTCTGGAAGATGCTCGATCAATACGACCTGCTCGAGGTCTTCGATTGTGGACTTCGTTGCATCTGATTCCTCGGGGGAAACAAAAGATTGAAGGGTGAGGAAATCTTCTTCTTCATCCTCGACCACCTGTTCATCGGGCTGGTGCCCCTCTGTCTTTGCCAAGGGTAAGGGCTGTGATTGCTATTTGGCTACCTATTTGTCCTTTGACTTCTCCGAGGCAGATGGAGTCGACACTGGTGCCAAGTCGTGCACCATGAACATCTCCTTAGTTGCATTCTGCTCCCCATATACTATTTTCACGCCGTCCTTTGTAGGGAACTTCATCATTTGATGAAGAGTTGATGGAACTGTCCTCATACTATGGATCCACGACCTTCCAAGTAGAGCATTACCTCATGTCACCTTCGATGACATGAAACTTGGTGTTCTGTATGGTTCCGGCCATGTTGACTGGAAGGATTATTTCCCCCTTTGTTGTTTCACTTGCTATGTTGAATCCTTTCAGGACTCGAGAGGCGGGTATGATTTGGTCGAGCACCCCGAGATGCTCCACGACCCTCGACCTGATTATATTGGCCGAACTACCTGGATCCATGAGCACACGTTTAACTTGAATTTTATTTAAAAGGATAGAAATTACCAATGCATCGTTATGAGGCTGAGATAAGGCCTCGATGTCTTCTTTGCTGAATGTAAGAGTATCCTCGGGTATGTAGTCCCGAGTTCTTTTTTCCCTTGTGATGGATACTTTTGTTTGTTTGAATATGGGTCCCTGTGGGATGTCGACTCCTCCGATGATCATGTGAATGACGTGCTGGGGCTATTCTGGTTGATTCTTCCTATTTGCATCTCTCTCTCGAAAATGGTTCTTGGCCCGGTTGCTGAGGAACTCTCGAAGATGTCCTTCGTTGAAGAATTGGGCGACCTCCTCTCGAAGCTGTCTGCAGTCCTCGGTCCTATGACCATGAGTGCCATGATACTTGCACATTAAATTAGGGGTTCCTTTGAGAAGGATCGGACTCTATGGTCTTGGGCCATATGGTGTCTCTAATCTTTCCAATGGTAGACACGATATCCGAGGCATCAATGTTGATGTTTTATTCTGATAATCGGGGTGCCTCCATCGGTCCCGAATGTTTGTCAAACCCGGACTTGCTCATGAGTCCCTAGGAACTTTGACCTTGATCCTCACTTCGATCATTTCGGGGTATATTACGCCTCGAAGTGCTTCTTCGGTCTTCAATGTACGGCTGATACCTTTCCTTGTTTAGTCTCGGCTCCCTTTATGCATTTATTGATTCCTTTGTTAGTATCCTGCTTGGATACACTGAGCTCGAGGGGGCTCCCAATTGGTCGTCCTCGGCCCTGATTTTTGATTGGTACATGTTGTTCACAACCGCCAAGTTATGGCGGGATACTCGATCAAGTTTTGCTTCACCTGCCTCAAAGCTATTGAGCTTCGTTCATTCAGTCCCTGGGTGAAGGCTTGCACAACCCAATAATCGGAGACGGGTGGTAACTCCATTCGCTCCATCTGGAAACGGGATACGAACTCCCTCAACATCTCGTTCTCTCTTTGTTTGATTTTGAAAACATCGGACTTCCTTGTAGCGACTTTTATGGGACTAATATGTGCCTTTACAAATGAGTCTGCCAACATGGAAAATGAATCTATTGAGTTCTGGGGGAGGTTATGATACCACATCATGGCCCCCTTGGACAGTGTTTCTCCAAATTTCCTCAACAAGACAGACTCGATCTTGTCGTCTTTTAAGTCGTTCCCCTTTATGTCATAAGTGTATATGGTAATGTGCTCATTGGGATCTGTAGTCCCGATGTATTTTGGAATGTCGGGAATCCGGAACTTATTTGGAATGGGCTTTGGAGTCACACTCGGTGGGAATGGTTTCTATACAAACTTCTTCGAATCCAGTCCTTTCAAGACCGGGGGTTCTCCCGGGATCTGGTCGACCCTCGAGTTGTAGGTTTTCACTTTCTTGTCGTTGTCCTCTATCTTCTTTTCTCCTGATTCGACCCTCTTAGTGAGTTCCTCGAGCATCCTCATGATGGTGGGGTCCGTTCCTGACCAATTATTGCTTGATCTTTTTGGTGCTGGCTCAACTCGAGGAGCTGTTTCTAGTCCAGCTGTGCTTGGAGTCTTTTGCTGACTCTGTAACTGAGCGATAGCAACTTGTTGTGCTTGCAACATTTCAAAGATTACTTGTAGGATGACTTCTCTTTCTTCTCGAGCCTGTGTTCTTTGTACGTCAGGTTGGTCTCCTCCACGTACACTTCCTTCAATGTCAGTGCCCAAATTAACGTGTAAAGCAATATGTGAACCGACATCAACAGGGTTAGGCACTGGTGCTACTCCTGGGTTTAATGGTGGCACACCGGCCCCTGAAACTGTCGTATTGTTTTCTCCATGAAATCCAACGCCGTTGTTTCCGTGCTCGGATGTGTTTGCAATATTAGACATATTTTGACTTGAAATCAAAGGATCCTTGGACAAGAAAAAGTGTGAAGAATAATGTATGTTATCAGAAAACTAGCACCAAAATAATCACTATTATCTTTAGCCCCACGGTGGGTGCCAAACTGTTTACCTCGTAAATAGTGTTAACAATTATACTTGATTTGTGATTCTAAAAATATGTGATTTATTCCAATACTAGTTAATAATCAATAAATGATAAGTGTAAGTAAGAAGAATGTGATAACCAAACCAGTTTTGCTAAAGGAGCGAGGGCCTTGAGCTTGATGGTCTCGGTCTCGGGGTCTCGAGGTCAGTTTAGTAACAATAAAGTATGAACAATAAATGAAGAATAATTAAGCTGAGAAATAATTGAAGAGCACGTTAAACGAGAAAAGGCAGAGTAGAAAGTTCTATTGCTGTGAATGATATATCTTACAAAATGATTGGGGTCCCCTTTATATAGGAGGGGAAAACCCTAATATGGTACATTTCTAATTATGACAAAGAATACTATTGGTACAACTGTATAACGGCCTAGTACGGATTTGTACCGTCTCTTATAAATCTTATTTGTCCTAACCACATGTCCTTGAATAATTCCCTCTTTTTCTTAACTATCATCGATTTTGCACTGCCTTGAGGTAGGCCGTGACGGGCCTTCGATGTGCTTTCTCGAAGTTCACATTCTGAGATCGGACTTGAACTTCATCTCGAACATGAGCTCGGGCTCGGAACATAATAGAGACTTCGAAATCGGACTCCTCCGATTTCGGCCGTATACACAAAATAAGAAAATAGGTTACAGTTTGTTTGTTTTCTGTCTTTTAAGTGCTGGACTGTAGGGGTATTTTTATTTGAACTTTAAAGGTGTGTCCAGTTCGCATCATCAAACATCTACTAAAAGAGTATCTTATTTGGAATTTTCATTGACCGCAAACTTTTAACAGATTTTTGGGGAATTTTGTCCTACTAGCTTATATCTCTTCCAAATTGGATCATTATTGTTTGAATGGTTTTCTGTATGTATATTAAGTCATGTCTTTTGGAGGAATATGCGCTATTCTCTATTAGTGTTTTCTCTATAATTTTATGATATCCAGAGACTTTTGATGTCATTTAGGCAACTGCTTTTTTCACCTTTGGTTAATAATAACTTTTTCCTTGCAGTAAGGATGTTGAAGGATATGCATTCCAATTGCAAAACACAAAAGAGACAGGATGTATGTTGGAACAAGTGTTTGATCTTTTTTCCTGACAAATTATTATTACAGATGGCTACCTCATGCATGCCACCAAATAATATTTAAAAGATGTTAAAAAATATGGTATAATGTTGTACGTTGGTGTCTATAGATATTGATGATGTTGTTTCATGTACTTTTCCTTTTTTGACCTTTAATTCTACTTACAATGTTGGACATGCTACTTTATTGAAATGCTCAGCTTTAAGTTCGTTATTTATTCTCTTGGTAATTTTGGCTCCATATGATTGAATGTGTGGTTTCTTGGGATCTATCTCTTAAGTGAAAGAAAATTAAATTTTATTTATATATAATTATTCTAACCGAACCACGTTTACCTAATGATTTTTTTAAAACATGTTAGAATGGAACAATATTTTCTGTTAATTCTTTAATTTGAAAGCGAAGTTTTCAGGCATAACTTTTGATATAAGTATATGCAAATTATTTTAGGCAACCACTAAATTGGATACTACCTTTCTATGATGGCTTGGGCGTTATAATATTGATTCTATTAAGAAATGTAGTTTAAAGTAACAATAACAAGAAGATAAGTAGAATAAAAGAAAAAGAGATAACTTTCTTATTTCATCAAATGTTCAAGTGTATTCCATATCACATTTCATGTCTCTATTTATACTATTATATTGAAGGTTACAAAAGAATGTCTTAAACATGCCATTAACCTTTGAGATCATGGGAAGATGTTATGAAGGTGTGGGAGTTACAATCATAATAGTGATAAGTAGTGGGAGGTTATTTACTCATGGGTGAAAGTAGTGAGAGTAGTAGACATCCACAATTACTATAGGTTTTACAACACCCCCCTTAGATGTCCAAAAATAAATAATATGCCTCGTTAAAACCTTACTAAGAAAAACCACGTGGGAAAAAATCTTGGTGAAGGAAAAAGAGTACACATATCTCCAATATGCTTTATTGCTGCATCGTTAAAAACCTTACTAGGAAAACCTAGTGGGACAAAACCTAGGCTAAGGGAAAAAGAGTATAACACGTATCTTAGTCCCCCTCATGAAAACATCTCTTTATTTCTCGAAGACGTCGCATTCCAATCTTCTTTCTCAACTTCTCAAATGTTGACGTTGGTAATGCCTTAGTGAACATATCAACCAAATTTTCACATGAACGAATCTGTTGAACATTAATTTCACCATTTTGTTGAAGATCATGCGTGAAAAAGAACTTTGGTGAAATGTGCTTTGTTCTGTTTCCTTTGATGTATCCTCCTTTCAATTGAGCGACGCAAGCAACATTGTCTTCATATAATATAGTTGGATTATCTTTTTTCATAAGAAAACCACACATTTCCTGCATATGTTGAGTTATTGATCTCAACCAAACACATTCCCGACTAGCTTCATGAATGACTATTATCTCAGCATGATTTATAGATGTGGCAGTTATTGTTTGTTTCATTGAACGTCATGATATAACTGTACCTCCATACGTAAACAAACAGCCTGTTTGAGATCGAGCTTTATGTGGATCAGAAAAATAACCTGCATCGGCATAGCCAATCATTTCTGACTTGAATTCATTAAAATAAAACAATCCTATATCTAGAGTTCCCGAAAGATATCTAAATATATGCTTAACATCATTCCAATGTATTCTTGTTGGGGAGGAACTGAATCTTTCTAATAAGCTTACAGCAAAAGCAATATCTGGCGGGGTATTGTTAGCAAGATACATCAGTGCCCCAATTGCACTAAATATGGAGTTTCATCACCAACGAGCTCTTCGTCATTTTCTTGAAGCTGAAATGGATCTTTACTTTTATCAAGCAATATCACAACCATTGGGGCACTCAATGGATGTGCATTATCCATGTAAAATCTCTTTAAAACCTTTTCAGTATATATTGATTGATGGACGAAAATTTCATTTGTTACATGCTCCATTTGTAGGCCAAGACAATATTTTGTCTTACCAAGATCTTTCATTTCAAATTCTTTTTTCAAACACCCTACAGCCTTTGGAAGCTCTTCAGAAGTGCCAATGATATTCAAGTCATCAACATACACAGCTATGATGAAAAATTCAGATCCAGACCTCTTAATAAAGACACAAGGGCAAATAGGGTCATTTTTGTATCCTTCCTTTAGCAAATACTCGCTAAGGCGATTGTACCACATCCTCCCTGATTGATTCAATCTGTTTAAGGATTTCTGAAGCTTTATTGAATAAGTCTCCCTCAAACTTTTATGTGCTTCAGGAACTTTAAATCCTTCAGGGATTTTCATAAAAATTTCATTGTCCAGTGAGACATATAAGTAGGTTGTGACAACATCCATCAACTGCATATCAAGCTTTTCATGGACTGCCAGATTTATTAGATACATGAAGATAATTGCATCCATCACAGGAGAATATGTCTCCACATAATCAATGCCATGCCTTTGCAAAAACCCTTGTGCAAAAAGTCGTGCTTTATATCTTACGACTTCACCTTTCTCATTTTGTTTTCGCACAAAAACCCATTTGTACCCCACTGCATTGACTCCTTCAGGCGTTCGGGCTATTGGTCCGAAAACTTCACATTTTTCGAGTGAAGCCAATTCCGCTTGAATTGCATTTTTCCATTTTGGCCAATCATTTCTTTGTCAACATTCATCGACAGATTTTGGCTCAAGATTCCCATCTTGTTGCATTATGTCAACTGCAACATTATATGCAAAACTGTTGCTAACAACAACGTTATTTCGGTTCCACTTTTTTTCCGTAGAGACATAACTTATTGAGATCTCTTCATTTTCATAATTTCCAGGTACTAATACCTCCAGTGAGGTCTTATCAATTACTATGTCTTTATGCTACTCTTGAACAATTGCCTCCATGTTATGATCAACTTGATCATTTGCTCCTTTTCTTTTCCGAGAATTTTCATCCTTGGAACCGATTGGTCTACCACGTTTAAGGCGTGGCCTAGAATCATTTGCATTATCATACTGCCCAGCTGGGATATCAACTCGAATTGGAGCATTTACAGTTGGAATATGCAATTTAGTAACCCGTGGAAGGTTAGTAAATGCATCTGGCAATTGATTTGCAACATTTTGCATATAAATGATCTTTTGAACTTCTTGTTCACATTGATTTGTACGAGGATCCAAATGAGATAGAGATAATACGTTCCAATCTATATCTTTTTCTAGCCGTTTATTTTCTCCCCCTAATGTTGGAAAAACTGATTCATCAAAATGACAATCAGCAAATTTAGCTGTAAGTAAATCTCCTGTCATAGGCTCCAGATATTTTGATAATAGAAGGAGATTCATAACCAACATATACTCCCAACCTTCTTTTGAGACCCATCTTTGTGCTTTGTGATGGAGAAATTGGAACATATACCGCACATCCAAAAATTCTCAGATGGGAAATATTTGGCTCATGACCAAAAGCCAACTGTAATGGGGAGACTTCATAATAACTGGTTGGCCTTATGCGCAGAAGTCCTGCTGCATGCAAAATAGCATGTCCCCACACTGAAAGGGGAAGTTTTGTCCTCATTAGTAATGGTCTAGCTATTAATTGGAGGCGTTTAATCAATGATTCTACTAGACCATTTTGAGTATGAACATGAGCAACCAAATGCTCAACTTTTATTCCAGTGGCCATACAATAATCAGTAAAGTCCTGAGATGTAAATTCACCAGCATTAATCAAGACGAATTTTCTTATTTGGGCCAACAATCTCGCAAATGCCATATTACGAGTTGATAATAAGCACACATGTGACCATCTTATATATGCATATATCAAGATCATAAAATACTTGAATGGTCCACATGGAGGTTGTATATGCCCACATATATCACCATGTATACATTCCAGAAATGCAGGGGATTCAGTCCCAACTTTAGGTGCTGATGGTTTAATAGCCAATTTTCCTTGAGAACAAGTAGCACAAGAAAATTTCTTAAATTGAAGAATCTTCTTGTTCTTCAATGTGTGCCCATTTGAATTCTCTATTATTATGTGTATCATGTTAGAACCGGGATGGCCCAACTGGTCATGCCAAATGATAAAATCATTGGAAGAAGTAAACATTTTGTTTACTATGTCATGTGATTCAACCACACCAATGTTTGTGTGGTATAACCCAGAAGAAAATGTGGGTAATTTTTCATACACATATTTTCCCCCTGCTTTTATTTTAGTAATATAAAGGTATTCAACCTTTCGTATGTTAGAGGTCTCAACATGGTAGCTATTTTGGCGAATAGCTTTGAAGCTCAAGAAGTTTCTTTGAGACTTACTACAATACAATGCATTATTAATAGTTAATATCATTCCTCCAGGTAGTAATAAGATCGCTCTTCCAGAGCCCTCAATTAACTTTGTATTACCAGATATTGTATTCACATAGGCCTTTTTCATAACCAAATAAGAGAAAAATTTCTTTGCTCTTAATATTGTGTGAGTTGTATCACTATCCAAAAGGCATAAATCTTCATTACTCATCTTGGATCCAATTGAAGACTGGGAAATTTTATTTTCTTCATAAAAAATTAAAGTACACCATGAGAAATACGAAAAAAATAACAACACCAACAACAACATAAAACAACTTAAGTACTACTTGAAAATACAAACAACTTTAGAATGAGACAAAAAAATAATGAAATAAAAATAATAACATAATTGCATTCCCTAGTAAAATGATCAAACTTTAGTTTTAATCTTGAAAGAAGTCTTCAACTTCCAAATGAGTAAGATCATCGAGGCCTTCTAAATCATCATCATTCAGAGCAAGATTTACCTCGGCATTGCCATCATTTTTGTTTGAAAGTCCTGCCTCAAAATCATTTTTAAAGGTCACGTGAGACTTTACTGGGGCATTAGCATAAGATGCTCCAACATTATTTTCCTTTATTTTGATGGAGTTTTGATAAAGCCTGACAAAATGCTCAGGTGCACGACATTCAATTTTCCAATCTTTCATGCCACAACGGTGGCAGTTACCGCTTTTGCCTCTTGAAGAATTATTTTAAGAACCCGTATTGTTCTCTCGTTTTCCATGACCACCACAATGAAAAATCTTTTATCGTCTCTTACCATTTCCATGCCCGCGTGTATTCATATGGCCATGATTATTGTTCTGTCTTTTTCTAGACTTATCACGTCTAGTTTCCATATTCGCTTCAGAGGGTGGAGCTGACCCTGTGGGACAAACTTTATGATTTTTCAGCAAAAGAGTATCATGTTGCTCAGCCACCAGAAGGCATGAGATCAATTCAGAATACTTTTTAAAATCCCTTTCACGGTATTGCTGTTGTACTACCATATTTGAGGCATGAAAAGTCGTGAGAGTCTTTTCCGACAAATCCTCATCACTCATAACATCCCCACATAATTTTAATTGGGAATTTAATTCGAAATACAACAGAGTTATATTCACTTACAGTTTTAAAATCTTCCAACCGTAAGTGCATCCACTCATATCGAGACCTTGGCAATACCGTAGCCTTAAGGTGATCATACCTTTCCTTCAGGCCAGCCCATAATTTAAGTGGATCTTTCACCGTTAAATATTCAACCTTCAAACCTTCATCCAAATGATGACGAAGAAAAATCATAGCCTTCGCTTTATACTGGCTTGATGCCTCAATACCCTGAGTAATGGTGTCACCAAGGCCTTTAGTGGCTAAGTGAATCTCAACATCGAGAACCCATGATAGGTAATTCTTTCCAGAAATATCAAGTGCCACAAACTCAAGCTTTGACAAATTCGACATAGTGAAAATCGAACACCAAAAAATGCTCAACTTCGTGCTGATAACGTATTAAGAAATGTAGCTCAAACTAACAATATAAAACAATAAGATAAGTAGAAAAAAAAGAAGAAGAGATAACTTTCTTATTTCATCAAGTGTTCAAGTGTATCCCATATCACATTTCATGCCTCTATTTATACTATTACATTGAAGGTTACAAAAGGATTGTCTTAAACATGACATTAACCTTTGAGATCATGGGGGAAGATCATGTGAGAGGTTATAGAGGTGTGGGAGTTACAATTATAATAGTGATAAGTAGTGGGAGGTTATTTACATCATGGGTGAAAGTAGTGGGAGTAGTGGACATCCACAATTACTATAGGTTTTACAACAGATTCATATATAATTATTTACTCAAAGCTTTATTTAAATACTATTTATTTACATAATCAGGGTACTACATGAATCCGCATATAAATATGCTATAATAAAAGTGGGAGCACCTTAAGTCAAAGTCAATTTACCAATATATCCTTCAAAACCTGACCGACCATTTTGTCCTTTTACAAAAAATGCAAAACTTCTTGTTAGATGATAAATTCTAACTACACTTAATTAAAAGAATCATTCATCTTCCTATTGACCAGAGCTGTATAGATCACCTGAAACTTAATTTATAAGTTCACCATTTCATATCTCATATTTATGTTTTCTTCTCTTAGATTACAGTTGTTTTTGAACTTCTCATATCTTTTACTCCCTCCGTTTCAATTTGTTTACCCTTAAAATTGGATAAGAATTAAACTTATAATGTGGTTTTAAGAGGTTGTGATTTCACCACCCACGTGGAAGGGTACTTGAGTGTTTACACTTACCCTTTCACGTTGGGTCCTCTTGACCCAATCATCGTGGACTTCTGCAAAATGACCAGGTGACCCTAGGTCAGATTCACCCCTTCTTCTGGAGGATCGTCATACTGCTCCGATTTTTCTCGAGCAAAGTCGACGGGCTCCCCTTCACCCTCGACCACCTCATCAGGTTATACAGCCCTCAGCTTTACCAAGGTGGGTTAATAAATCTCCAACGACGAGCCACTAAAGTCTTTATCTCTAGTATAGACAAGGACAAGGACCGAGGCTGGATGGGTCAATTCTTCAGGGTGAAGACCTTGGACCTAATTCCGACCGAGAAGATGATATTTCCTAATAAGTGGAATATGAAACGTAAGTACGATCTCCATCTATTTGTTACTTGGCTTCTTTGCTTTCACTGATGTTCTTTTTCGATGTAGCCGCTGCCTGGATGCCCAGTGCCATCCCCGACCTTAAGATTTCAGTCTGGGACCTAGTCTCGACATCGACATATGCTGAACGCGCATGGCGCGACTTATCAAAGGGCCGATGGGAGGCCAAAAATCATGGTAATCCCCCTTTCATGTGTTTGATGATTTCGTTAAAACATTTTTCTGGCAGTTACTCAATTTTCTTGTATACAGGCCTTGGCAAAGATGCGGTCATGAGGCCCCTGTCTGGTGAGATGGAGACTTTGACCCCGGTCCCGAAACCAGCAAAGGATAAAAAGAGGAAAATGACCTCAAACTCCAAGGATCCAGATCCCAATAAGAGAGGGGCTCGTAAGCCCAGGAATAAAATCATCCTTCTGACCGAAGAGTCAGTTCGAAGCCAGAGAAGGAAGATGAAAAAGAGGAAGAAGACGAGGAAGACTATGGGCTGGTGGCCTGAGTGAAGATGAACACCGATTTCCCAAAGGACGATGAGTCGGTGAAAGTTTAAAATACTCCCCCTCGAGATGAGGGGGCCTTGGAAAAAGACTTGAGCAAAGTCCCCGAGTCGTCGAAGATTGAAGAGGCCTCCCACCGTAGTGAGAAAATGGTGGGTATGTCTATAGGGGCTGATTTCGAGGCCACTCGAGATGCAGAGAATTCCCCAAGTGACCCACTTGGGGAAATAGAATTGGAGGCTTCCCTTATCTCCGTTCGTTCTCCAAGGTGATGATTCAGGAGGCTTGGGACTTGAAGACCCCCTCCATAGAAGGAGCCCACGGAACAGAGGACCCTTTACGTGATTACTTTACTGGGGTTGAAGATGCTACTAGCCTGAGTGACTTAGAGATCTAGAGGAAGGATTCATGCGAGGTATCGAGTCTTTTCAATGAGGCACAACAGGCTCTGAATCAGGTAAGCCGTAACTCCTATCGTCGATATTACACTTGTGTCTATTTTGCTCTTCCAGTCTAATTTCTTTTCTTCTTTTTGTATAGGCCTTAATGCTTCATTAGGAGGCACTTTCAAAATCTCAAGATTAACTGAGTCGGTGCAAGGCCGATCTTCAAGGGATTACCGAGGAGAAGAATTCCCTCAAGCTCTGATGCGAGGCTACAATGCATAGTTTAATATGTAATATACCGTACATTTGAGGTGCATTAATGATAAAAATACACTTGTTATGTGCTTCATAGAGTTTATTTTATGTGTAGGTGAATTGGAGATGGAAATGGAGCTAAAGGGATGCAAATACGTCGAAAATACGCAAAAGAAGACACCCAGGCGATAGCCGGGCGTTTGCCCCCTAAAGCCTGACCCTACCTGGCGTTAGGGGCGCGTTTACCCCATAAGGCCAGGCAGCCCCTGGCATTAGGGGGGCGTTAGGGCCCAAACTCCAGGCCTGCCCTGGCCTTAGGGGTGCGTTAGAGCCCAAACTCCAGGCCTGCCCTGGCCTTAGGGGTGCGTTAGAGCCCAAACGGCCGGGGTTCGCAGTTCGGCCAAATCCGAGTTTTGATGAGTTTAAGTGTTTTCCGGTTGAAATAGAAGTCTCCTACACGTTTAGGGTTCGCCCTAAACATATAAATAGGCACCAAACGACACAACTAAAAGGGATTCAGAAGGCATTCAAAGGATTCAACAGAAGAAAATCATTGGAGTGCCAAAACATTGATTTCTACATCTAGTATTCATTACTTTGTATTTCCATTATGAAATTTCTTTTAGTTTTGATTTTTAAAAACATGAGTAGATAAATTCTTTAGTCTAGGGTTTTGGTAGAACCCGCTGGGGATGAATTCATT